>MVJL01011754.1:0-17226 GCA_002156465.1 Macrocentrus cingulum | reverse complement strand
TTTTTTTTGTGGCTGATGCAAGGGCGAATATGTAGAGAAAAAATATTCGTAGCTTAAATATGATATTTTCAATACATCATTGAAAGAATTTGGAGTGAGATTATGATCTGTATGACGAAAAATTGCAACAATATGTACCTTATTATTTGGCCTGATGAATATACACGAGTCGATTAATCACGTTAAATAATCACTTGTTGACCTTTGTTATATGAATAAATAATGCACAACTTTACAAAAGCACAAAACGAAGGATATTTTTCCCCCACATTCATGACAGTGTCCACTGCAAAAATTTTCGACAGTTACGTACGCCAAGATCAAGGTCACACACAGATATCAGCCGTAATTTATACCAAAAATTCGAAACAATTGCACACAACCGAACTCTGCGACTAATTAAACACTAATTAAACACTATTTAAACACAATTGACAGTTTTAAGATTTTTTTGAGGCGAAAAAATCGAACATCAGCCAACGGTCTTTGGCGTCCCCCTGATCTGTGGCTTGCTGGCTCGGCCATCTTGGGTACGTTTAAAACGACGTGCGCGCGCGCATTCTCTCACGACCCCGAAAATTTTTTTTTCTAATTCTATTATATTAATCAATTTTATCCAAAACCTTCATGCATTTTCAGTTGCCTAATTTTTTTTCACTGGATTTGATAATGAAATCATATTTTTTGGAATTTTTTCTCATTAGGAAACACGGACTGTATCATGCAGCATATACACTCACAAAATCCTGTCATTGGCGATACACATCGTGAGACAAATGAACAGAAAAATGCCTGAGACTACACACCTTTGTATACCAATGACCTTCAGGCAGGCTTGTAGCAGTGTCCAATTTATTAATACGGCAAATTCCGCATAAAAATCGTCGTAAATGGACAGACTCAGGATCCACACAGCACAATATGAGCGGGAACAAACGAGAGTGACGCCGCAGCGAAAAATCTCTCCCCCAAGTATCTCTCTCTGTCCCTCCATCCTCTTTGTCCCGCCGAGCCAAACGGCGCGAGACTATCGGAGTCAACAGAGTCACTAAAAACCATTGTAATTATTTTATTTTCATGCACTATAATGATGAAAAATTGATAATTCTGTTTATAAAATATTTTCATGCATTTAGAGAATATTATTTGTGACTAGAGTTCTTGATTTTTATAGAAAAAATAAGTTGTAATTTGAGTCCGATGGTGAAGACTTATTTTACACGACCAAGCCGAGTTCTCTACATACTTATATGTGACTATAAATTGCTATAAATTGCGTTCCAAAATTTCTACATTGAATTGATTGGATTCATATTATATATATATTTTACCTGTAGTGGATTTCTGTTGGCGTTATAAGTGGGAATATTCTGGAGTGTTATTTTATATTGTGCTACAATTTTTCATGCAGTCAACAGTGGCTCAGAAAAAATAGAAAATCAGTGTCAGCTTAGCAAACATTTGGGGTAGAACACATAGCACCTGTTGAAGCCAACAAAGCTGATGTAACAAGTTGGAGGTTATATATTGGCTGGGTAAGACAATTTTGCAACCTCAGTGAAACGTTAAAAAAATTCTCACTGTGTGAGTGTGTCACGGGCACATCTGTCGATTCGATGAGGCTTTGTATATAACCTTTTGTCTTCGAAATTCATCAACAATGGCTCAGGAAAGGCAGAAATTAAGTGTTGGCATCTCAAAAGAGATCAACAATCCTGACTTGAAGCCAGTATCTCGAGTTGAGGTGGAAAAAGTGGACTTAATTGAGTGCTTCATTAATAAAAAATCGACCATCGATTGGCTTACCAAGTAAGTAGATTTTTGAATGTTACCCAAACTGTTACTTATTATCATTTTTTATTGCAGAGTTGGACATTCCTGTGTTATCAATTCCATCAGCGTCCAAAAAAAAAATCAAGGAGTAAATTATTATGGATTAGTTGAGGGCTGTGATTATGATTCAGGCAGGATCATTGTAAAACTTGCTCGTGCCTTCTTCGACAAGGTACTTGGCATTTTGTGCTTGTAAATTCTATAATTTCGAGTCTGTAGGAATTGATACATACTAGAAACTTAAAAAAACCTGATAAGATTGAGGAAATCTCTGTTTTTCAATTTTTTTTTCTGAAGGGAAGAATGTATTTATAATGTGGAAGATTTCTGGTTTTTATTCAACGCAGATTTTATTTTTTTTTATTGTTTTTTTAATGCTAAATTTATTTCATAAGTATACACCTTTCTAGTAGGCTTTTTAAATCAATTTTTTTACAAAATACGTGTTTCAATGATTCAATTAAATGTAAATAGTAATCTCTAACGACAATGCAGAGTACAAAAGTATTAATAGATTTCACATGGATTACCGTAACAAAAAACTGATAGTCCTTGGCCATCGGGTAGGCATTCACTAAAAAATAAATAAATAATTACGTTAAATAATTACTACATTAAATAATAAAATACAGTTTGCATGGCTGTTCAGAACCGGCGTAGATGCAGAAGAGTAATTAGTGGAGTAAATATTTTATAAATTTAACTTTCACAATATTGAACACAATCCGTATCTCCGAAAATTCAATTGCATTAGAAAATATTATAGTATATATTTTGCTATAGTTCAAAAGTATAAGCTATATTTTCTTACCATGATTGACAATTGCTCTCGAATGTCATGCCAAAATCACGATATTTCCCATCGTACCAACATCCTAAACATTTTCAAAATACGAACATATTTTTTAAGTGTCAATTCATAATGTATAAAATTTATTTAATTTTTTTCAGTTACTTACGCTCCATTGCGTTTGCAATCTCAGGTTCGGAACTAAAAAATTCGTTGATTTTATTCGAGAAAATTCCATCTGTCGGACATTTTCTTCCATCACAAACAACCTGGCCTGAACGTTGACACTCGCTGCAAGAAAATACAAAAATAGGAACGGTAAATATTAATTGAGTTCATAATCATTATTAAATTAACTATTGATACAGAAAAAAAATTATAATAAGTTATTTCGATGCATGTAGACACTATGAAATTTCGAATTGAATGGGTTTTTCTATGAATTAAAATAATGCATGAAATATCTACATAGAAATAAGTCGATGACTAATAATTAATATAAATTTCTTACCATGTTTCGCAATTTTTTTGGAATGGTTGGCCTAAATCACGATAGTAACCTTCATACCAACATCCTATTTAAAGAGAGTAATTTTGTGAACATAAAAATATTTCGAAATTTTTTTTTTATGCAGTTACTCACCAATCGATGGAGCTGCTATCATGCCGTCGTTAGATTCTTCGCTTATATCATTTGACGCCATCTCAACAAATGGAGGACATTGTCTGCCATCACAAACAACATGGCCTGAACGTTGACACTCGCTGGAAGGAAATACAAAAATAAAAACAGGTAAATACATTTATCATGCTGATAAAATACTTATAGAATTGATTGTAGACATAAAAGACACTTAGTAATTAAAATATTTGCTCGTTAACGGATATCCAAACTAAATTAATAATTTTTCTCGTGTTATGTCGACAAAAAATAAGATATCCAATCAAATAGGCTTTTTCAAGGAACTAAAATAACGCATGCAGTGGATTAGAAAAATATAGCGATGGATAACGATTGATATATAAATTTCTTACCATGTTTCGCAATTCTTTTGGAATGGCTGGCTTAAATCACGATAGTGGCCTTCATACCAGCATCCTATTATAAGAGTAATTTTATATGGGCATCAAAATATTTCAGAATATATTTTTTCTGCTGTTATACATACGAATTAATGGAGATGCAAGCATGGGCTCGCTTTTTTCACCAAGTTTTTTCCATGATTCATCAGAATTAGATGTTACTTTTTGAACAAGCACAACAAAGCAGAAAGATAGAATTATATGCTTGAATAAATCAGTCTTTTTGAGCGATATTCTGAAAGAAATTAAGTTAATTTCGGCTCAATTATTATTGAAATTCATATAATAATTATAAATAACTAATTTTCACACAGTAATCATGGTTTTTGTGCACGAAAAAATTCGGAATTTTTTTTTTATTTGCTTCGTTGCTTGAATCAAAGGGATTCAATTAGTTTCCAGTTATTTGAAAGTATATATTGGTAGTAATTGCAGAAAATATTGCGAGTAAAATTTCCAACAGCATATACTAATATGTACATTTTATTTTTTGAAAATGAAATATTCAATAACTAACTTGTACTTACATGACTGCCATTTTATTTCTTCGTTTTCGATGAAATATAAATGCCAACTTTGATTATCTATGATTAGAGTAGAAAAATATAAACGACTCTAATAAGGTACGACACTTTCAGTCAGACTGTGAACTCGTCAATTTTACGATTCAATTTATAGGAATTGGCTGTGTACTTGTGAGCACGCGCACAAGTACACAATTAATTACTTCGAAAAACCTAGCACAACGGAATAACTGCTCAGGTGTGAATGTTTTTTTTTTTTTTTTCGTCGCAAGTGTTTCTAGAGGTCGTGCGTCGATGTACGTCGATAGTTTATCTTATCAAATATTATATTTATAGATTTGTGTGACTATAGAGTGTGGTTGACGAAAATCAATTTTTCGAACATCGCGCTTTGTTATACCTCTTCACGCGTTTCACAAGAAATATTTCATGGATTAAATCATATCTATTTAAATAATTTATATCTTCACGTGTACTCAAACAGATTGAACCAGTCGTTCCTATGTTAAACGTATATACAGTACAACAAATAATAATATAATACCTTCACTGGAAAAAAAAAATTAAATTCAAGAGAACAATTTTCATGTCATTCTTTCGCGTCATTTTCAATACTTGAAAAAAATCATGTCGGGCATGAAAAGATTCAAGTTGCGATTTTCTATGACTAAATTCGATACATTTCATTATTGGTCCGTTGCAATAAATTTCGTACAAATATAATAATTTTTTGCTATGATTTTTAGACTCACGAGCCAAAATGTGCATCACCAGTTTATCTAACCGACATTGTGTTTTTATATTGTCGTTATCACTGAGTAAAGGTCCATGAAAATCGATTTTTGTAACTACAAAGTCAGTTGCTACATTTTGACACATTCCACACAAAATATATTGCCGGTTAAATCATGATATTGAAATAATTTATATATGCTCAAAAAACATAAGCCGGCCATGTCGTTTTTTCACCACTTTATTAACACCAATTTTTATGAATTTGACTTTATTTCATTAAATAGGCAGTCAATAAAATTTAAAATGAACAGCCATACAATCGAATCAAAGTTTACATGAATAATATAAACGTGTAGGAAATAGAAGATATCAAATTATCCTGTCGAATCAGTATCCTCCGTAGGAATAACTTCTTGCACATTCTATAAAACCACCATCGGCGTCCATTTTGGGATAATAACCAGGGGCACAGTGTTCGCAGAGGGGACCCTCATACTCTTTATTGCATTGGCATACTTCCAGCATACTCTCCTCACCTTGATCAGACAAAGAGCTAACTGGCCACTGAACAAAGTTTAATTGAAATTGGCCATCGATATGTGGGTAATAAATCGCTGTCCGAAGCATTACCGATCGAAGATTAATCAAAATATTTATCATATCAAGTCGTGACACTGGAGTTTTTTCGTAATCGTCATTCAGATCCTGTACATTTTCAGGTAAGAAGTGCCAGTACGATTCCTCCAGTTGAAACCAACTTTCACCAAAATATGATTCCGGATTACTTCTTTCATAACTGTTACCAATCCGTGTACCGTCATCCGACTAATTAAAAAAAAAAAAATTTTTAGATATTAAACGAGAAAAAATATATTTATCTTAATAGAAATTCGCATATAGCTCACCACTAATACAATTTTTGGTCCATATTCTTTTGTCTTATTGGAATATAATTCAAATGGAATTATAGTAAGGCCATCAAAAAGTATATAGGCACCATATGAGGATGTATAATCGCCTTTGAGATCTGCCCGCCAAAAACTCTGTTTGCTTCCGGAAATGGGAAAGCTTATAGCGGATTTGTACTGTTTAGTGATACCGTTCCGAAGTATTATATCGGAACTAATATGCCTCGTGATTGGTATACCCAAGGGCACCTCATTGATATCGGTTATTTGTCCATCATATTGCAGCAGAGAAATCTGCATTTCATATCGCATTATTATGTGATGATAGTTCTAATAATTTTTGTGATTAATATACTTACCGCTGAATATTCACGTTTTACCGTCATACATCCAGATGCTTGACTTTCGCCGCAAGCACACTGGATACACCCATCAGCAATGTCCTTGTTGAGATAAAAGTATCTTTCCTTGCATTGGTCACACCGAGACCCTTCGACGTTGGCTTTGCACACACATTGGTCTCCATCAATTCTCAAAGTGCCCCGAGGATCACACTCATATGCTGAATCATATCCTATAATTCAACATAAAACTATAAAACATAACTCGCTATTTTCGTGATTTTTTTTCTAGTTTATCCTCGATAACTCGGTAAATAAGTAAAATAACCGAAAATTTTGCATAAATCGACCGTTGATGGACTTTTTCAGTTCTTAAGATATTATTATTATTTTATTTTTTTTGAAATTCATATTCTACAAAATATTTCGAAAACACGATGAAATAGAACAGAAATTTATTCTACATTTTTTGGAAGGAATCAAATTTTATTATTATTTGATATCATCAACATTTTTTATAATCTCGCTTGTGCAGTCGTTTATTCGTCCATTTTCAAAGATAAATATTATAGGTAGAAGGAAAAAATTTCGACTTACCCACGGCGTTGTTGCTGAAAACCTGATTGATACTACCGCGAACGTTATTAACGTTATCGACAACGTTATTGACACCCTCGACAATTTCGTTGACACTATTAACAACCTTATCAACACCGCTAACAGCCTTATTGATACGAGTTGACACTTTTCTTAGACCACCGCCAAACTTCTTGCCAAAAGAAGACCGCCTTGATGCAGCAAGACTTGGATAGGACAAAAATTGTAGAATGAAGATCGAGACGAAGCAGAGGAGCAGGGTTCCTTGAAAGTATTTTCGTTCCATTCTTCGTATAGTGTATAACACAATCCTCCGTGTTTTTCAAATAAAGACAGAGTTGTTGTAGTAGATGGTCGTCTGGAAGACGGTCTTTTATACAGTAGAATCTAGTTGAAGAGGGGCAACTGGGATTCACAATCAACTCTGGTTTTTTTTTTGTTTTTTGATAACTTCATATTTTGGGTTTTTTTGTGATTGACGAGCAAACGACTGCCGCACGATGTGTAGTTCCCGCAGTAATTCGAAATATAAATTCACATTGCTTTGCACACTAAAGCTTTTTTTTATTGCACTTATTTTATTGTTTACATATAGATACATAAAAGACTCTTTAAATCTCTTTAGATGATCAAAAATAACTGGACGAAAATATCTTTAATAGCAATAAAGAAGTCAATTTGTTCATACTTAATTTCGAAATTTGTATATTACATAAAAAATAATAATAATGATTATTTATCATCGATTATTTATATTTTGAGTAACATCATATGTTTTGAATAACATAATAACCCAATCAATTTCCAAGCAACTTAAAAATAATGTTGTTTTGGGTTAATTGCAGTTTGTTGCGAGCTCTTATCACTGGAAAAACCATGTCAGCGGATCTAGTATTTATCAGTATAAAAAAAACCCGAGCTATCAAAGTTAGTAAACACTCGTATGTACAACCAGATATAACTAACGCAGTATATACTTTTTGCCTTTTATTTCTATTCGAAAATTCATTTGAAAATCTCATAGGAATATTTAAGCCAGTGATTTTAATTTGATGATCTATAGTACTATCGTGCGATATATTTTTTCATAGTGGGATAACCATCTATTGCATCTACCGAAGTAAAGCCCTTCAACCAACGTAGAGCTTGTTTACCCTAGTTGTTCTATTTTGCCAGTTACCATAAAAGCTCAGGAGAACAAAGTAAAGCAGAATTCAGCTTTCATAGGTTTATATTGGCATTGGGAGATGGCGCATCTGTACAGCTTTCACCACAGATATAAATTATTTAATTAAACATAATATTTTTTCAAGTAGACTCCAATTTTCGGAAAATTGTATTTTTTACCTCTAAAAAAAAATGTCAAACGATCGCAATGGGCCCATCAAAATGACGTAGCTATACTAAATCATTTTTTTCACTGATACAGAGAAGAAAAAAACGAATTAAAAATATGTATACGAAGAAATATTAAAAAACAACATGAGATACAAGTTGTGGAAATTTTTTGGCCCTATGCAAATATCAATTCCAATCTATACTCGAAATATTGAGATGAATTTTTTTTTCTTCAAATACTGTCAACGATAATTTGTTTATAGTCTTACTATGAGTCTAGCAATGTTTTAACTATTATTGAACTATTTTCCAATTTTTTATGAACGTTGTTTAAGAAGCTTTCACGGTTATAGGACTCTCTGGGTTCTTAAAAGTTTATTATTATCTCATATAGGAACCCCATTTTGCCTCACGTTTTCCCCACTTATAAATTAAAAAAATCACACCTTTTCTGAATATATATTGGGACGTATAATTTATTCAAATAATTTATATCTGTAATAATTTTTCCGAGTTGAAATATTGAAATAAGCTCGTTTGTACATATTGAATTACACCTGCGGTGTAATTCCTGCGGCATTACTCGACAAACACAGTAAATTAATCATTTTAATAAGTCTTTAAATATATTTCATTCCGAGAACCATCAAAGATTTTTATCTTTATTATTTTTCAAGAATATAAGAAGATGAAAATTCAAACAATACTTAAAGAAACAGCTTTTCAATAATAAAATTAATTTTTCAATCGGGATAAATTCTATTTGAATTTTATTAGACGGAAGAAATTATTAAAATTATTAAATAAAATTATATTTTATATTTCTATCGATAATACTGATGCTTTACTACCGATTTTCACACTCATATAACAGGCAGAAAAAATTATCTACAAGTCATAAAATGCTATATTAAAGCTGATGACAATACTATATTTTATACTTACTGTTACTGTCTACTTGTGAAAAAAAATCCCAAATTATTCAGACACTTTGAAAACAATTAAAGTCCAATTGAGTGTTCAGTGCCGACTTTTCAAACTAATTAAATTGAAGTGAGGGAGAATGCTGGACATTTCAACTCTCCAAATGACCATTGCTCGATTCCCTTTGACTATCGTGTAAGTACTGAAAGTTCCACTAACCACATTGAGTCGTCCAGCTCGTGACAAATTCACCTTTCCTTGGGATTTCGGACTAAGTTTATGTGTCAGTCGATATCGTAACAGACTCCTCGGTCGATCCAAAGATTTGTCTGTGTATATAGTTTACATACACGCATGGCTTTATTGCTTATGAAATTTAATTATCCGAAACAGGCGTCTCCGCCAATGCCTGAGTTACGGCACTTGGGGAGTGACGTCGTTAAGCACGGCAACATGGCTGTGATTCAACGGTGTAATAATACTCGCATAACAAGGCAATGACATGGATCATATAGGTGCAGCACTATCAGAACTACAGAAGCCCCGGGCGACGTGTGTCCATGCCAGAAGCAGTTAGTTGAATATTCATTTCTATTCGCTCATATTGCAATTGAATTTTAACTCTGAGAAGATATTAGATTACCTTTTCGGTATCAATGGTTACAATGTCGATGATATATTTTAAAGCTCAATGCAGCGCCCGTCACAAAATATAAAAATTTATATCCTGGGTATTCTTTGGCCGGACATGAACAAGAAATGAAAGATAATCAATCGAGAGCAAGGGTAAACTGATATCTTATCAAAGTTAGCCCATCTTAGCAGCGAAAGTTGGCTGAGTTGGTGATGGAAGCACAGCGACGGGCCAAGTAACTACTACATGCAGGCTTGGACGAACTTTGTCGATCAGAGTTGAGACTTCCGGCCGTGCTTCCGACTCATGAACCAGCAGAACAAACACAATATAGATTCGCTCGTAAGACCGCGTCCTGTCGTGTTTTTATGTGTAACTTTGTATGCATATGTGTATCTTGTGCATTTGACTTTTGATATTAATATTAAAGTAACACACCTTTGCGCGAGAAGAGATTATAATGCCGAAATTTATTGCGGGGATTACTTGGTGCTAGGCTTATACTCTCTGTCGACTCGATCTGCGCGTTCGCGCAGATGCGCCCTTATTTTCACGGTGATAATATTATCGCCGAGTGATGCTAAACTTAGAAAAGAATTGGGTTTTTCAAAATTTTCTCTCGGACTCCTGGTGCGTTCCAACGAACGTGGAACTGCTCTATTACATAGCGAAGTGTCTAAAAAAACTGTAAGATTGTTCCACACTCTGTGGATCGTCGTCTATGAGCGTAGGAAATTTTTATTTGCATATTTTTCAAGAGTTATTAATAATTAAAACAAATTTAATATTTTAAAAAATGTACACGCTTGAAAGCGCGTTTTCCCGCCCGCTTCGCACGCTCAAAACTCTTCCCGCTAGAACACCACGGGCGGTAGTACAGAATTTGTCAGATCTCGCCTCAAAGGCTAAAAATATACTCCCGCAGAACATCTACTAACCAAATCATTAAAAAAAAATCTTAACCATAAAAATTTTAAACTCATACATCTTGTCGTTTTTTTTACTCTAGATTAACTATACCTATCAAAAAAAAAGCCAAGAGCAGCAAAGCAATAGAGGTCTAAGTGAGTTAAAGCCGGTCCAGCAGCATCACGTACCAAAAGAATGATAGTTCTTTGGCTTGGTGACAGATTCCAATCTCCGGCAGGACTTTCATGCTGACAGTATAGCCCTTGGCTATTCTCCACACCACACACAAGTGATTCGAGTGATCCTTACCTCTACACAATGGCGTTTGAAAAAGGCCAGTTGGCGCCGATCAATCCACGTGTTTAGTGTCCCAAACTTGGCCGACAGCTCTATCTTATTTATGCTAGGTGTATCTCGAACGATACTAACGCAGTAATTTCCGCTCGTTTCATTGTTATTTTTCCCCTCACGTTGGCGCACCACCCAGGGGAGCTTTTTCCCCTGTGTGTAATGGACCTGAGGAACAGATAATTACCTAGCTCGCACTCGGATATACCTCAATATATGCTGTCCCTCGTCTCATGAGACACGTCCAGAAAATTTTCCACCCTCGTTATGGCCCTTGTGCGTGCGCTCGCGCTCCTCTCGTTTTATTCTCTCTGTCTCAACTGCAACCATCAACGGCTACAGAATTGATAATGAACAATAATTGCCGAGGCTGAGTCACGCCAAGGCTTTTTGGCTGGCCCTATGCACCAATATACCTGCCGCGAGACACTCCCACATTTATTCCTGGAGAACCTTTTATTAAAAGCTGTGTCTTGCGTGACTTTATCTACTTCTACAGTCTTCAAATATATTACTTTCTTTCTCGTATTCATTTATCTATCCATTTGCTGATATTTACGAAGATTTGTCGTTTTGTATAATTGTCTATAAAGGTAAAAAACAGCATAAAAGACTCCTAGAACTTTGATGATTCATCGCCATTCGAAGCTCTGATGCATTGAAAAAAAATGGGAATTTTTTTTTAGGTTCTGAGAAGAAGAAAAAAGTGCAAGAACTAAGTCTGAGAAAAGTTTATCTCTTCTCAACGTACAAATGAATTTATCCAAAAAGTTATTTACTAATCTCTAACATCCATCAAACTCACCCTGATGATGTCAACTTTTGACCCATCAAGGTCTGATGCAATATAGCGAGGTTTATTTTAATATTTTAAAAATTCTTCTCTGAAAATGTGGGCACGTGTGTGTGTGTGCAGTTTCTCTGCGGGTCCCCTGCAGCCAGTACACACGAGGCCCACTCTAATGTTGACGTTTCCCCAATCAACGCAGATAAATTATGAGCGTCGTATAGCGTACCGCCATTTGTCCGGGCCCTCGCGGGAGTTTACGGAGTTCTGACACGCAAAATCGCCGTGCTAATAGATACACAACAACATATACATCAATAATACTCTCTCTCAAATATATATATCCAGAGAGAGAGAGAGAGAGAGAGTGATCGATTTGGTCTATTGAACCTTTAGACTCAACTTTTCACGTCACGCAACCTCTTTTATAATACTGATGGACTGATGAATAATAGGAAAAGAAATATACCATACTGGTAATTAATTAATATTTCTAAATTTTTAAATTTGTTGAGTTTTTCGCATTTAACAAATTATCAAAAAATTTTTAAAAACTTAACATTACCACTTTATAATAATTATAGACAATTACGATCAACCAAGTCTATTGAGTCTTCATACAGAACTTTTTCCGTCACGCAACCATTTCCTAGACAATATTACCCTCTGAATAAAACAAAGCGAGCGAACTTTTAGAATTTTGTATATCCGCTGAATGTCCCCGCTGCAGTCGAGTCTGCCGAGAAAAAATACGAGACGTGATGCTTCTTGCAGCGTGCAAAGGACACGTCGAGACCTAAGAGGTTGATGCTTTTAAGGACATAAAATACGTTTACGTAGCCCGTGTATTTTTCTTAACCTTAACATCACCTATAAGATGTTCGTCTGTGTGTGTAGGGCCAAGCTATATCGTGTCGTAAAACTACATGATCTTAACCACACCACCATCGATACACACATACATCTCCCCTAACATGGACCGGGAGACAAGTTGCAGTTTGGGTTTTTACCCAAACAGTCATGAGGCCTGTTTTCGCGCGATAACCTCATATTGAAGCATCCTAAAATGGCCAAGTATGGCCCTGGTCTATTTAACTTTATATTATCATTACTTTCTTTCTTTAATATTGTTAATGGAAAGGAGGGGCAATTGCGATGATAACGATGACCTTTGTTGGGCTGGAGGCTGGATCACGAGACTTGGTGGCTGTATATAGGTATACAGATATGGCAGCAAGCGGGGAGCATTACGGCTCAATGAATATTTAACTTGTGGAAGAAGCTCGGTAAGGGCTGCTGCTTCTAAAACTCGCATTTTATCAATGATTGAACGAGTCTTTCTCTAGCAACCTCATACGCCACAGCCTCCAACGTCTTATTTCACTTTTTTACCTTAAAATACTTCCTTTTCCACGGACTTTTCCTCGCAAACTTCTTTGTGTCCTGTCGACCTGCGTTCAATATATCAACGATTGTTTTCGCAAGCGCTCAACTTACCGTGAGAGATAAGAGCTTGGGCTTATACCAACATCAACGTGTCTGCATTCACACACGCACCATTCTAATGCACTCTGACACTCGGTAAATGTTTGCCGACACAATGGAAATTATTCCCAAACTTCCTCTCTCTCAGTGTGGACAGTCAAGAACTTTTGCCTCAAACTCACCGCTAAATTACCAATTTATAAAAAATATATATATCGTTAGATTGCTTCAAGTGCTTGGGGATGTGTCAGTTAAAAAATTTTTTACATGGTTAACCAACGGGGAATTTGTCACAGGGGGAGATTAATTAGTGAAGAAAAGTTTTTTTAATCTTTCCAACACTTTTTTCGACACTGCTATTGGCTATTTAAAATTTATCAGACATTCAGGAATTTCGATATGGATTTATTGATCATCCGGCGATGGTTTTAGGGTTTTTATTTTAAATAAAGATTAGAGAAAAAAATTATTTACAGGCTGATGACAATTTATTGGAGCGTAAGAGTAATTATGCAGTTGATACTCTCTTGTATTTTCTTACAAAAAAGGAAGACAATGAGTGCACTTCGTGTGACAGAGCAGTGTCGACAACTTGAACCTATATTTAATATTAATTTTCCGATAAAAATACCCTCCGTGGTCTTAAATTCTACATGTTCTTGATTTATTGGCTCTATTTAATCGTTGTCAAAATATATATGTATGAGATATCAGTCGTAGAAATGGGCAATAAAAGACGTCGACTAGCAGTAAAATATTTTTAAATTTCCCAAGAGAAAAAATGTCGAATTTTTTTCTTATGTTACTATTAATTATTAATGAATTTTATGAAAAATGTGTTTGGATATTTAAAAAAATAATAAGAATGGGCGGGGAGTTTTGAAAGTGGAAAATTATCTGTGGTTTAATGCCTAATTTTTAGTGTAGTCTTCAAAGGTCTCGCTGCTGCGTCTATATAGGAAAAAAGCTTGAAGAAGGGACGTTTGTCGCCCTGAAAGAGTTGGTCTAAATGAGCTGCCCGGGAGATGATAGTCTGGTCGTGAAACGAATAAAAGAACTACTCCCTAAGGAACTAAGTCTAGCAGGAGTGCTACACGTTCTATTATATGTGCACTCACGGTAAAAGAATATAATTATTGTAAAAAACGACGGAAAGCAAAGTAAAGAGTGTATCTACAAGGTTTTTTTTCCGTCATAAATATGCCACAACTTGTGAGTTTTATGAAATTTCAGATACAGATATATATTTTGTAAAAACCTATTTTCCTGTCTCGTAAAAAAAACCTATAATAATAAATTACACTAGTTTTTCAAATATTTTTTAAATATTTCTACAAAAATCTTATTATAAAGAACAAATTTTATTCAAAATAGATCGTACAATAACTTGTTTTTAAAAAAATCCAAAAATTTATAAAATTCTTCAAATTCGATAAGTCCTGATGGACTTTGAAAAATCCCCACAATTTTTTAATTAAACAATTTTCTCATTATTTAATCTTAAATATTTTCAAGATTAAACGAAAGGAATTTTTTTCCAATTTCAAAATTTTTTGGTTGCTATTGAATATGAAAATGTGTCTTATTTTCAATGTTCGAAAAAAATTCTCGGAAATTTAACGATAGGTCATCATCCAAACTAATACATTTTCATCCCCTATTATATTTAACAGCTTATTACAGGTAGAAATTTCATTTACCGTCTGGGCATTGAGTCACGCGAATTTATTAGCGGGTAATAGTCAAGCACAAAGCGAAATGACTGAAGCGAGTGGCAATAGTTAAGTGGGATAAATGTAACAGTATAGCCATATTAGTGAGCCTACTTATACACTCATACATATCCATATATACAACCAAGCAGCAAAATTGAGCGTTGCGGGCATGCGCCAGTGGCAGTGGCGCGTTTTATACGTCCGTGAATTCTGTCAACTAGCAAGCGGCGTAGACATCACGCGCGTCCAGAACGTGCCCTATCGCTCGCCGCTTCAATCCAGCGATGTGTCTTGCATTTATTCTTTCTCGTTTACAATCAAAAAAAAAATCTGAACCAAGCCGAACCCTTCGATTACCTCTAAAACCCCTGAACAAAAATTTTCACCTTTAATTTCCCTCTCAAAAAAATTCAAAATGTTTTTTTCTCAGTGTAACAATTAATCCTCAAGAATTTTAAACAACCATTTATCTCACCGTGAATTTATTAATTCAAATTGTTAAATCAACAAGTGCCAAGGTTTATACGAGTGGAATCTCAAGTATTCAACCCCCGCGGTTAAAAATTGTTGGAATCATCGAAGTGAAAATTGTCGACGGTGGTGCTGAAAAAAAGGAAAAAAAAATCACGAGTCCTCGAGAGTTCACTGTGGCCAGAGATTAATTAAGTCGTGCCAATTAGTTTTCCCGGGAAAAAGATTCGACAGACTGAGGGAGAATTATTAACGCTTGATGAATCACGGTTAAAAAATTTTTTCAACCTAGAAAAAAAATCGAGATATATAGGATTAAAATGTACTTGCATAAATTGCAGCTAATATTTGTGAATGTGAGAATATACAAAAGTGCGCGATGATGAAGAAAGTGTAAATAGAATTTACCAGCGAGTAATTAATTTTTTTCCTGTCTCATAAAATGCCGGTTAAAACTCTAATGAGTTAAATAAAAGTGGTTCAGTGATAAACTCGATATTGGAATTGTAAAAAAAAAATTCCCTCCATTCAATTTGAGACACCTGATCATAATGCAACCCTTAATACTGGCACTGCTGTTAGGCCTGACTGTTAAAGGTAAAAAAAATTTCTTTCTTAACTTTGCAAATGGTAATGTTTTGTTTAAATTATGAGGAATATTTTGCGATTTTTTTTTTGGCTCGTAAAAAAATATAGCATAGGTTGGGGAAAAAGTGCGCGGCAAAAGACGGTGGCAACAGTGGTAAAAAATTATGCAAACTGCAGCCAATTCGATTCAAAACGTGGCGTCCACAAATAATCGCGGTTTTGGGAGCCATTTCACTCGGAACACACTCGTGGGAATTTTCTTCAGTTCTCTACGCCAAGATATTCACATAGTAGACCATTAAAATATTTCCCTAAGGGATTTTTCGTGCATACACGCGAAATCTCAGCTATTTTCAATTCACTATTAGCAATGCTCAACGGCTTTCAACTGTCACGTGTTTAAGGATAATTAATTTTAGGAGAAGAGAAATAAAAAAAAGACTTTTTTCTTATATTCTTCTATTTACTTTCTTATAAATATTTTTCTGTTTGCCCGTATATTATGCAATGGCAAAGATAGAGGGGTGAAGACGGATTCGTTGAACCTGGCAAAGGATTATCCTTCATAACGAGTTCCTGGGCGGATAGAGTGCGTAAGTACGCCAAGTTGAAAACATGAATGATGCTTCGCTGTGCTCCTGGATTATTTCTCACCGCCAGAAAAATATATAAAAAAAATGAGAACAAAAAAATTGGATGACACACTTTGACCGAAATTTTTTTTATCTACTTTTGCGTAAAATACTTTAAATTATTTATTACAAATTTTTTTTAGCAGTTAATCCACATGAAAAAACGGGAATCCACGAAATGATTTTTTTTTTCGCGACTATAAAAATATTTTCAGCGTTTTTCTATTTGAAAAAATTGTTCATCAGATAATTATTTTTTTTTATCAAATATTTATGGGGGGATTTACCTACTATCAGATAAATCATCAATTTTTATTTAAAAAAAAACTGAATCATCAAAAAAAGGATAAAAAATTGGATGGCCCACTTTAACAATTTTTTTAAATTTAATTTTGCTTGAAAAAGACATTAAACAATTCGTAAAAAAATGTTTTTAACAAAAATCCTCACGAAAAAAAAAAAATATATCAATCCATCAAAAAATTAAATCATCAATAAAAAATTTGTTTACAGGTGAAATAAAAAATTTTTTTTTTATCTAGTAAAAAAATCATAGATCAATGAAATAATTTTTTTTCTTTGTG
>MVJL01011749.1:0-20225 GCA_002156465.1 Macrocentrus cingulum | reverse complement strand
AAAAGCTATAGGGACGAAACTATAGGTGTATCAACTTTCAACAATTAATTACCACAAAATGCACCACCGCCGAGCAATGTCATAAATATAAATTAATTTTACATTATTCTTCTGTACTTTCTATAGTAAAAAAATGACAATTGTGACCTTAATAATTGATCAACTGAGCCAAAGTCGAGGGTCGCACGGCTCTTCCGCGGTTTCAAACTAAAATTAAAGATATCAGTAGATCCGTGGCTCCAATCGAAAAATTTGAAAGAATAAAATAGGCTTAGAATTATTTGTTTAACGGGAGAAAAATTTTAAAATTAAAGAAATCTCATATTTTTACTTCTATTGTTAATTAAACAAAAAGTACCACCGCTATCCCAATTTAATTTATATGTGCTTAATCAGGGTAAAAAACTCTTTCGATTAAGCCTAGTTTCAGCTTTCGACATCTTAAATGAAATTTTGCATACGAAACCTCCTCTGTAGCGCCAGGACTACCTGGGCCCGGCTCTCTATGCCATGTAAGTAAGACAGAAAGATATATGGTAGCCTCTTTCTCCGTCTATTCACAACCGCGCATTCTCGTCGAATACATGTGACACAGCAGGATCGCAGTGGTGCTCCGTATGAAAATGCTTAGAATAAATTTCTGTTTTTTAAAAACGCTTATATCTCAAAAACCGTTCAAAACTCGCGTTGTCTTAAAGAACCTTTTTAATTTTATTTTTGTTACTCTACATTTTTTGTTGTCAGTTTTTTTTAAAAAAACCTATAGGGACGAAACTATAGGTGTATCAACATTCAACAATTAATTACCACAAAATGCACCACCGCCGAGCAATGTCATAAGTCTAAATTAATTTTACGTTATTCTTCTGTCCTTTCTATAGCAAAAAAATGACAAATGTGACCTTAATAATTGATCAACTGAGCCAAAGTCGAGCTCGCACGGCTTTTCCGCAGTTTCAAACTAAAATTAAAGATATCAGGAGATCTGTGGCCCCAATCGAAAAACTTAAAAGAATAAAATGGGCTTAGAATTATTTGTTTAACGGGACAAAATTTTCAAAATTAAAGAAATCTAATATTTTTACTTCAATTGTTAATTAAACAAAAATTACCACCGCCATCCCAATTTAATTTATATGTGCTTAATAAGGGTAAAAAACTCTTTCGATTACGCCTAGTTCCAGCTTTCGACATCTTAAATGAAATTTTGCATACGAAACCTCCTCTGTAGCGCCAGGACTATAGGGAGAAAAGGGTCGCAATGGAAAAGGCTCGGACTACATTCTCGTCTCCTCTTTGTGCGAATCTTCATACTATGCACATATGTCATTTGTGATCAATGCGCGCATATCTATAGGGTATGTCAATCTATGACGTTTAATACCATTTTTTTGATTATTGATTATTCATAAACCTTATCCGTTTTAAAATTCAATAAATTTTTTTTTTATCAAGTGCAAAGGATCATCATATTTTGAGCTTAGATTTGAAAAAATCAGCTCAAAATATTAATTTAGCCGAGCAGAACGATGGATGGTCAACAGCGCTGTTTTCTTTACCAAACTATTTCTCACGACTCATCAAATACTTACCATACACAGGCTTCAGCGTGTTAGGCGTCTAGCGGCTCTTGCTTTTCGCTATGTGTGTGGGAAAAAAAGAGACGGAAATAAAGTGAACATTAATAAGCGTGTATGTATAAGGGACGCTCCACAATATACTTATACAAAAATTAGTAACTGCTCTCTCTCTCATCGGTGTGCGTCCCAAAATTTATGCTTGTTTATGTCGATTGTCGCTGCTGCAATACTTTTCAATAATTATTTAATAATTAATTTCTTCAATCTAATCAAAAAATGTCTGAAAAAATCCCATTGCGGAGTAGCCCGTAAAATTTTGAATTATTTCACTAAGGTTGGAGCGATCGGAAATGTGCAGGTAACTACTACGCTGTGTTGCCGGCAACGCCGCTGACGGAAAGGTCAATGTGTGTATGTGTGTGCGCATAGCACGACACAGCATAGTCCCTCTAAATAGCCGCCCTCGACACTGATCGTGGCCCTCGAGTACAATTATTTTTTGCGACACCGCGAGAATTGGGCTTTAGGTTTTTTTTACGTTCTGAGTTAAATGGTGTAGGTCCTGTTCCTCAGAGTAGGAGAACCTAACAACATGAGAGAAAGCTTGAATTTACTGTCCAATGAATAATGAGATTACTAAAATAACTCGACCTCCCTTATGAATCTAACGAAGCTAATTAAAACATCCCGTTAGTAAACTTTTACAATACTACAGTACTCACCTTTAAGGAGTTTCGATGATGACATGAAAAAAGTTCCATGGATTTGAAACTTTTGTCAATTAATGGTCTTATGATCGAGCATGTGTGGTTTGAATTTTAAATCATTTCACCACCTGGTTTATAAGAAAATGTGAATTGAACTTGCGATTATACGTCGCTATCGCCATAATAGCCTATGTATAAAGAGCTATATTTGAATTCCCAATTTTTCGTAAACGAAATAGACGAATTGAATAAAACTTGAAATATAGCTGCAGAAAATACAGAGGAATGCAAGGAATCCCAAATGACTCTGACGGAAATCCGAATGACAAAATATGCCAAATAAATAACAAATTTTAACCACTGATGATGCATTGTTTGACATAAATTGACAAATTCTAGCAGGGTGATGGGCGATATTTAATATATTTTGTCATATTCTGGCAAATTAATTGATGCGCAATTTTAATGCTTTTTCTTCTTGATGAGTAGAGACACATATTTCTCAAGTTTCAGGTTTTTTGGGTGCATTAAAATTTTGTTTGAAGCGGGACTCGAACCCGCGAACCTTTGAATGCGAGTTAGACACTCTTACCCCTGAGCTACTGAAGCTTCACGAACCACAGATAGTTTCGATTTATATAATATATAAGGCAACCACAGATATTGAATAGTTTTTTTTAATAGTCTGCTTTAATTAAAAATGAATTGTTGAATCCAATGCATTGATTGCACGATCTTTTTAATGTTCGAAATTCGCAGTTATATCATCAAGCATATAGGAGTCTGTCTGAATTTAATATGAAATTGTTTCTAATATCCATTTGAAGTGATTTATGATATATTCAACTAAACATGCCGACTTTCAGATACGGCATTTTTCATTGAAAAATAACAATATTTAGTAAAATTTTCTAGAGTCAGTCAAATCTGAAACATAAGTCTTTCGAAAAATAAAAATTGCTTTTTTTTGTTAACAATTGAAGGATGGGACTTCTTGAAGATTATTAATTAAAACAACCATTAATTTCAATGGTTAATACCAAAATTTCCTTTTAGACTGGCTGATGGAAATACGACTATTCAAATCTTGACGCAACCGCACTGAGCATGCAGCCATTTTATTAAGGTATAGTAATCGTAGTCAGTAATAATTTCAATCATACGGAAATCAGATTTGGCTTCCGTCTGAATGTAGAGGGGAAAATACGGGCGTTGCAATGATGGTGAATCTCTTACTGACTACGATTACGGCCTTATGTAAAACCGTGTGTGAAGGCCTTTACGGATTACTAAGATTTTTGTCTCTCGAACATTATGAATGTTTCTTTGCTTTAATGATGAATGTTTCTGTGCTCTAATACGACAGCCAAAACGTACGAGAACTTGTCAAGTGATTAAGTAAGTATGAGCGCGATTTTCAGCGCACCCTAGTGAACCAGACTGGGAAGTTTATTGTCGAAAGCATCATGCTGAAATGCTGAAAGGTGAAATGCACGCGCATTATGAATCCTATCGTAAAAAGTCGATTGTTACGGTAGTTGACGTCATATCTGTCATTCGGTCGGTTGTTACGGTAGTTGAAGTCATATCTGTCCTCATTTTATTCGGTCGTTCATTGGCTGAATTTAGTGGATATAATAATACAGTTTTTTTGAAACGCGAATTTCATAGGGCACGCAAAAGCGCGTCTCTAGTCCTACCGTGAAAGGTTGGTTGTTACGGAAGTTAACGTCATATCTGCCATCATTTGGTCGTTCATAGGCTCAGTTTAGTCGATAATGCAGTTTTCTTGAAACTCGAATTTCATAGAGCACGCAAGAGTGCCTTTCTAGTTAAAAATGGGATATAGTTATTGTAAAATAACGAATCAATGTGAAAAATAATAAATTAACTTACTGAAAGTATAAAGTATAGTATACAACAATAATTTTTTCCTAAATGGCTACAAATAACCAATCTGTAGTCGAATTAGATAGGCAAGTAATTTGTCACAAATTCATCCATAGATAAATTATGCGAAAAGAAACAACAAAAATTGATTTATGTCAATAACACTGAAATCATTTCAGCAAAAAGTGTCTTCTTCGAGTGGCAGTTGCTTTCAAATACAGCAAGTGAATAATTTATGTTTAAAAACGGTTTTTTCTCCATTTTTCTACTTTGTTTTTTGAACTACGAAGCAATTTCCGCGAAGTTGAATCAAACTGAAATGGTTTAAGTTTTATTCCAAATCGATGAATATCGCTCGTTTTGGGGCTTTTCCTAGAAATTTCTGTGTAAACGATATAGAAAGCCACTAGGGGTCGAATTTCGCGCGCGCATTTCGCTGGTATGAATTCGTACCTAATTTTAAAAATTTATTTCTCCAAGAAGACTGACCAAAAAATTCTGATATTTTACAGGGTGAATCTAAATATCCTATAACGAACTATTCTGCAAATTCTCATTCATTTTGAGATATTTTGACCTTACGCTAGTATAATTTTAATACTCCCGGGCGAGTGAACGTCATCAATTAGTACCTCTCGCGACAAAACTCCACCTTTCCACCAGGTGGAGGTATAACACCCCCCGAAGTATGAATTTCAAGAAAACTGCATTATCGACGGAATGTACTAGCTAATGAACGGCCGAATAACTGGCCGAGTAGTAAACAGCAGCTAGTATATGCCAGCTAAGGGATCTTTTCGAAAGGATCCCCGATGCATATGCGTCGACAGTAAACTCGAGCAATAAGAAACTACTATAGCAGTTACCTCGTGAGAAATATAAGAACCTTACTACCATTTCCTATCAGAAATGACGTGCCCCAATGCGCCACCTGTGAACCACATATTGAAATACACTAGAGAGAGAGGTGGAAACAAGATATATCTACAACAAAAATGCGAGAGAGCATCAGGTACTTATACACATATCGATTTGTATGCGCGAAAGACGTATGTTTCTATGTACCAAAGTCGTGTATGAAAATAAGCCAACAGTATATAGGCTATTGTTCTCAACAATATAAATTTGTCGGATTCCATAGTATTATGTATTTTACAATATAAAGCTTTAGTGTTGTTAGCTATTTATTCAGTAAGAATTTTAAGTTCTATGCATATTCGAGACATATTTGGTAAATTTTTTGTCCATGAACAAAAAATCCGATAAAAACAAATTGGGCGATGAGACAACTACGCCATTTTTCGTTTCGTTTCACATATATTAAAAACATTAAGAATTTCAGTGAATAATAGTTCTTCGATAAGTATCCAACTATATAGCAATTCGTTTATTAATAATTTCCAAACGAACTGGTAGTATTTGTATGCTATTAATACTTGTGGACAGTGACACGTCAGCTAAATGAATGAAAAAATTTCATGGAATTTTCTTGTTACACGGTATACTTTTTACTATATGATCTGAGTTTAATATCTAAACATCACGATTGACTGCTTGGCTTATAGCTGATTCAATTATAAGTAATTTTAGATATAATTAGTAACCTTCATTTATTTATAGCACTGTTTATTTTGTAAATCATACTTTCTCTCCTGCCTTCTGGATTTTTCTCCGTAGTTAACGAATAATCTCACAGAATTGAGGAGCTTCATATCTCTATCAAGAGAGCGGTCAATCTTGAGATCATTTACAGCTCGAAAAAAAATCCGCCCTAACCGAGGTGCGAACCCGCGCCCCGCCGAGTCGCAGCCAGACGGTTTTGACCACTGTGCTACGAGCTCGGCTATTTTGTAAATTATATATAAAAAGAATTACGATCAATAAAAATTGCTTCTATTTATAAAAATTTTAATTTCTTATCATTAAGTACAACCCACCCCTTTCAGAACATATTATTCTATCACTTCATTGACTGCTATATTAAAATGAAATAATTTTCGCAGAACATTTGAGAAAGCTCATTGCATATATCAACATCATTTACTATTTTCGATTAAGATTTAGAAGTTTGATAATGTGAGATTAATATCAACATATTTTTTTTATTATATGCATTATGCATGCATCAAATCTTTTCTGCTTGAAGCGCGCATTCTGGAAGTTATTTCATGCACTCCGTTCCGGAACACTGCACGATTCTATGTAAATTCGTATATGAACTTCAGTCCACTGCGGGATGCCATCAGAAATGCTGGATCTTGTTTATCTTTTTATGCCTGGTAATGTTTTTTACATATATTTCTCATGGAACAAATCTGGAAAGCAAAATAAATCTTTTTCTTTAGTACTCATTTATATATTTTCTTTTAAAATTAATATTCTAAAGGAATTTCATGAATGAATAAAGAAATGTTGGGCAAATGGGGTACATAAGATAATGAAATAATTCTTTTCAACCCAAAAGTGCAATAACGATTTAAAAACCTCGCTCAAGAGGATAAAAATTTAAGAAATCCTATTTATATCTAATTGCTTATATATATAACATTAAACAGAGTTTATAAGATAATATATTTAGAATTAAATTTGATTACAGTTAAATAATTCAATTGATGTTGACGCAATGGAGGAAAAAATTTTTTACCCGTTTTTCAGGTTTATCCCATTTTGCTCACATCCTGGGAAAAAAAGATTAGATCTAATTTGATCAATATAGATCTAGATCACAAAATTGGGCATATCAAATTGGATCTACTTCGATCAGAGTAGATCTGTTGTGATCAATTTTAAAGACGAAAGATTTATATACTTAATAAATAGTTTTATTGGCATTTTTAAATTGCTCATTCGTCTATTCATGTTTCACCAATGGTAAAATCTACTGCATCTTTCACAAATTGTTCGCAATAAAATTAACAATAATTATCGTGACAGTTAAATTTACTATAATAAAAAATGGGGTATTTGTATCCCGCGTATACCAACGCTCCGTAGGTTTTTACGCGGCTTTTGCTTTCGTATTCTTTCGTATCGTTGTCTGCCATACTTCCGTTGTTACCTTCTAAGATTTTCCTCCGTAGCTAATGAATAAATCTCACAGAATTAGAGACCTTCGTATCTCTATCAAGAGAATGGTCATGAGAATGATTTTGAGATCCTTCGCAGTCCGGAAAATAATCTTCCCTAACCGAGGTGCAATCCCACGTTGCACCGAGTCGCAGCCGCATAATCTTGACCACTGTGCTACGAGCCAAAATTGATATGCCTTGAACTAACCAAAACAAATGGAACTTGTACTGACCAAACCAAAATGAATGATTTTCCTTCATCAAATTTGATCTACTTAGATGTATAATTCAGATCTAATTTGATGTAATATTTTTTCGCCGGATACTCCACACCCCATTTTGCCCCACATTTTCTTATATATATATATATATTGAATTGTGTTGCTAAGGATTTTGCAGCTAATAACTGAAAATTATACCTGGAAGATCAAACCTTAAAATGGTCGCTTCAAGTTTTCGATACAAGAAAAATTCTCAAGCTCTATATCGTTATGGTTTTTTCATAATGATGTTAAGTTGTATGCTTCTTGCTTCGATCCAGCCAAACTTGGGCGGTGCTAATGGTATATATGATCATGCTATTACTCGTCTATTAATATATAACCTCACGATAAAAAATTTTGTTTAAGGTTTGATAAATGGAAATATTATGATATGGTACTTTGCAGTGCCAGTGACTTACTTTGAAGCAGGACTTCTATGTACACCGAAGTCATTGTATGTAGCAGCGAGCAATGGTTATCTTTTAACTTTTGTCATGGCGTTCATGTACATTGCTATGCCTCTCATAGCCAGAGTTAGCAGTTGTTTACTAGCCCACGTCAGTGTGAACGTGTGGATTCTCAAGGGGATGGAGGTAAAGTTCAGCATGATTAGTTAATTTTAAAATTAGTTAATTACTTTAATTAGAAAATCAACAACAAAGTATTTTCTCTTATCACCCATAACGCCGGAATATTGACATTATCGGAAATCATTCTGAGATATTTTTTGATTTTCAATAATCATTCTTTTTTTTGGCGAGGGAATTTTTTTCAAGTATCTTCTTCAATGTTTCCTAACAAATTTTTGGAAATCGTACTGAGAAGAAAAATTTTTTAACACATTCTGATTGACCACAATGGGTCAGCCGATTAAAAAACTCAAATTCTAATAAATACTACAAATTTGATAGATCACAAATCTGTTACTTGGTTTTAGGTCTTTTACTGCATGCCGCCGCCCTTGAACGTCGCCATCGTTCTCAGTCGAGTAGCCAATGCTGACTTGCCTGCTAGCATCGCAACGACGTTTGTGTCCCACTTTGGAGGCCTCGTACTTTCTCCCAGTCTGGTCTACTTTATGGTGCAATATATGTTTATTAAGCTTTCAATTTTCTTCAAAAGACCACTTAAAATCTTAAAATTTTACAGTTAGGAGCTTCCACTCCTCCGCTGGCTGGAGTAAATCTTCAGGAGATTATTTATTGCGCGCTCCTACCTTTCATAGTTGGTCTGACTTTGCAAACATTTATCTCCAAGTTCATCTCCTATAGTGGCGTCAAAACAAGCTGGATCCCCCTTGGACTCCTATTAATTACTGCCTATCATTGGTTCTGTGATGCCGTCACTGCTGATTCGTCAGCTATACAAGCAGTCGATGTGTTACTCTGTGTATTAATCGGTGAGTGTGAGCAATGGATTTTCGGCATGGATTCTCATCTCACTAGGATATAAAGCTTGTCTAGGGCAGATGATGATAACTGGATTGTGCTGGATCCTTTGCTCGCGATGGCTGTCGAAAAAAGTCCTCCTTGCTGCACTTTTTACCAGCACTCACAAATCTATTGGTCTTGGTGGATGGATTTTACGCGGCGCCTATCACGGCTCTGCCCATGGCTCTGCTATTAATTTACCTATGTTGATCCTACCCGTCGCTCAATTACTGTTAGGAAGTCTCCTAGCATGCTCTGTTGGTCCGTGACGAAGTCGCTACTTCTCAGATTTTTCTGAGAAGATAAGCTGCAATGATTTCAAAGATTGTAGAAATGTATCAAACGCAGTTTTTGTTAATTTTAGTGAAAAATCAAACTCTGCGAATGACATGGAAATGTCGTCATCTTGAATAGTAAATATTGATAAAGTTCCATGACAATTAAAAATTTTTTTTTCTACTTTTCATTTAAATTCTAATTTTCTAAAATGATATTTATATTTATTTTTATTTTTTTATTATATTTTTTTCTAAGATAATGAGGAAAAAAATAACAGGCTATTTTGTGCGGCTTTTAGCATAAAATATTTAGTTTTAAGATGCAAAAATGAAAATTTTGTTATGCATTAATTGGATCTAACAATAAAAACATTGAATCGATAATTTATCCTTGTATTATGCAACAAGTAGCGTGTATAAGCTCTCTTCTTGCGCCAGAGGACAGGTGTGTCCAGGGTCGCCGAACGATAGTGTCGTCGAACTTTGCAACTATAATTAAGCTGTCATTTACGTTGTCGGCTGTGACTGCACCTCGAGTACGAAAATTCTTGCAGAGGAGTGATGAAGGATTTGCAATTGAGGACGGCAGATTCTACTCGAGAAGGAGAGCATTGCCACGGAGGAAAACCATGGCTGTTTTCGATCATACCAACACCGGTTCAAACTGGACATCCCGGTATCTCCGACTTGCGCCGGTGCCAACTGCCAAAGAAGATGCGGAGCACGTCGCATTTTTTACCTGCCGGCGTCACGAGCGATATCAGTTGCAGAACAGTTTAGGCCTTCGAGTAGCTCCTCTGAAAACATCATTTCATTGATGATCAAAACAGCATTGAACTGGAGACCCGTTGAATAGGTTGCAGCATGTGCGCTGAAGAGGCTGCGGCTCGAAGGACGCAAAGGAACAAGCCTTAGAATACCTTTGACGCGGCCGTACCCGATCTCTTGCCCCACAAAGTAATGTCTTATGGCGGTCCCTTTTCGCTTATCCACAAAAAAAGGGTGTGTGTGAGCCATACACGATTGAAGTGAAACTTCGGAGGCGATTTAATTTTCAATACCTAAACTGTACATTAACTTTTGTGTAGTCGTCTTTTAGATTCTCAATTCGTATGAGGATTTCTACACGAAAATTTTTTTAACAATCTATGTCTGAATGTGTTTTTTTTTTTTTTCAAGGATTATAAAAATGATTTTAAAAAATGACGATCACGTACTATAGAACTTGTAAAGTAAATCTCGCGTTATTAATTATTTAATAAGCGAAATAAGCGTTATAGGTTCTTCGAGCTAATCTCTAGGGTGCCAGAGGTATTGGATTATTATAAAAAATCTGCTGTTCATATATCTAAGCAACGTACATATATCTAAGCAAGCTATTTCGTATACCTGTAGGAGCCAAGAGATTAGGCAACGCGCAATCTGTTTCAATGTACGCAATTAATAAAAACGAACATTTGGGTAGGAAACATTTGAGTGGGGCATTGCATATAGGGGAATGAGGAGCAAAATAGGGTACTTTTTTTTTAATACTTGTGTGTAGGCTTACTTGCCTGTCACAAGGGGCTGTTTTCACTTTTTTACTCGGCGTTTTTACTTGGCATTTTCTGGGTTTGCTCTGCCCTGAGCGTGCGGCTGTGGACCGACTTGTGCTTTCTGTACTGCATTTGCCCGGTGCCGAAGCACCGTAGCATGGGGAAACCACAGAAAAAATCCATGCTAGTACAGTCGGCATAGGCGAAGTCCCATTGATCGGAGATAAGTTTTTCATTTATTTCCGATCACTGGATCCTTTAACCCACGCCTTGGCACAGTGACCTCCGTTTGAGCCTAGCGCGCAGCTAAGCGGTCACCCAACCAGTTACGGACCGCGCTCAATCGCGCTTAGCTTGCGGGTGATCGCTCGAGCTACACACGGACCGAGCGGCTGCCACTGCCCTCAAAATAGGGTACTTAAACCAATTTTTTAGAAACCAAAAGTATAAAAATGGAGTACGATCTGGCCAAAAAGAACAAAAGTTACCGAAATAGTTTTACTGTTGTTTTACTGATATCGAATTTCAGTAAAAGCTCACTAGAGAGCACAAAAAGTTATACAAATGATTAGATAATATTTAAATAAAGTTTGATTGCAATTAAAAAGAAATTCAATGACAGTTGACGCAGTTAACGAGAAAAATAGCACACTGCACCCTCGCAAAGAGTCGGTGGGCTCTATTATATAGCTTTGTCCCGTATCAGTTCAATTTTTTTTTAATAGAAAACAATTATTTATCTTTATATTGACGTATGTTTAGTATCATATAAATTATTCCTTATATTCATGATACTCTCTTTAAAAGTTAAAATGTGTGACTGTCCGTTAGTCTGTGTGCAAGGGAGACCGGGTCAAAGCGGCCCACCTAAGCCGGTTATTATTTTTTGTGGCTTTTAACCATCAAGTGGATCTACTCTCATCCAACTTTGACTAACTTCACTGGAATTTTGCGGAAGCAGCAAAAAAATTTTTTTTTGGGGGACAAAGCGGCCCACCTTCGAAAAATGATAAAAACTATTTTTTTTTTATTGTACAATTGTTTTCCACGTTAGAAATATTTTTATTCTTCTCTTTGACAACTGCATTTACATTTATGTTACTTAAAAACACTATTTTTAACATGCCACGAATCGCTCCCCTACTTTTACATAAAAAACATTGAGTGTAATGATTGTTTTTTTAAAGATATTACCAAGTATAGTACAACTGTATTTACGTCTACATCTGGTCTGGTAGATTTTTCCAGTACCTCAGATGAGGAAGGTAATAATTTAAAGAGTTATTAAATACAATCTGATATTTAAAAAAAGTTTAATTGTTTTTAAAATCTTAAATTTAACATTATTTCAATTTATTATTAATTTATGTGATTTAAGAGCTTCTCAATGTAAAAGTTAGAAAGAGGGCCGTGAAATTAACTGTGACACCATACGAAATCAAACTATTGCCATCAATATCAGAAGAGTCTCCGCCAAAAAAACGCCGTCGAGGTAAAACTGTAATTCTTATTAGTCCTGAATATTGTCAAGAATTGCAAGACAAGCAGAATCAAAATAAGATAAAGAACAAAACACCTGCAACCAGTAAAGATAAAGCCTAACCTAAGCCTCCAAAAAAAATTAAAGGAAAAAAGTTGTTCAAAAATGAAGAATGAAGACTGTTACTGTCATTTCTGTGATGGGCTGTATTCAAAATCAAAAGAATCATAGATTCCATGTCAAAAATGTAAAAATTGGTTTCATGATTCTTGTGCAGGAGTTGATAAATATTATTCCGATAATTACATTTGTGATTATTGTGAAGATTAATTTATTCCAACCTTAATTAATTTATCTAAAAGTTGTTTTTTGTTACGTTTTCATAGTTATTATTATTAATATTATAAAGCTATTCTTCATAATGTTAAAATTTTGTATGATTATTATTGTTCTGTTAATTAAAAACAAATAATATGATATTTGTGGTTATATTTGTAATCATAACTGTTATTATATTATGATGTGTATTGAAAATTATAAGGATTAATAACGAATTGTTGAATAATTGAAAAAATTTATAACTTGTTAATTGTTATTTGTCTATCAAATAAAAAATCTATTATTCGTATATTTAACTTTTTCGATTAGTCTAGTCTGTCCCAGTTCTATAAAATCAGCCAAAATACAAGATTTTTGTTCCATTAATGATGATTAGGTTATAAAAATATAAAATAACTTTTTTTTTATTTTTGAAAGGTTGATTTTGCCCCTGGTTTGAAGCATAAGGCTAAAAATGGGTGAATAACCCGAATTTGCGATAATTAGAAGAAAATTAGAAAAAAAAAATTTTTTTTGGTCGATTTTTGAGGTGGGCCTCTTTGCCCCGGGTGGGCCGCTTTGCCCCGGCCTCCCCTACGTCCGTATGAATGGAATCAAAGTGCAACTCGCAGCAGTTCATTGATAACCATAATACTTATATCAATCGATTTATCGTTCTCCCGTAAAGAAACCTATTGAAACTTGTGGTTCAATACGTCGTCGTTTATTGATAATTCTTAAAAAACTATAAAGCGTTTAGCATTGAAGCCATTGATATAACGAGCAACGCCCCTAGAGGCCAGAATCTAAGCTTCAGATACATCGCGGTCGGCAACGCGAGGGTGTGCCTTATGGTTTAACTAAGTATTTCCTCGTTTTTTTCAGGTACCCCATTGCGCCCACATAAGTAGTTAAGCAGGCGGAGTTCTGTGACACAGGGGTCTAAGCGGCCTAGGCTGGTATGGCACAAGATATATTTATATGTTTGGGGCTCGTATGTTGCTCTGGCTAGTTGGGGCGAGAGTATATATATCGATATATACTGGGGCTGTTGTGACGCTCTGTTGTGGACACTGGAGCCATATAGTATATTTATATACAGTCGGGAGCCTATAAAATGAAGTCGTCGGGGAAGGTATTAGTGGATAAAGAAAGCCCCTCCATCTCCCTACTTTACCACCCGACGCTTTCCTCTGCGTCTTACACGTGCGCAAAAGGCGTCAGCTGATTAACCAATATTTGTTTTCGATTCATCCAATTTTTGTGCGTTTGTGCAAACAAATTATTTCTCGTACATATTGATAATTGATAATTATTAGCGGGTTTGTTGTGTAAAATATGCCTCAAGATAGATGAAGCGGTAAGTCGTATGTAATTATTTTTATCAACAACGGCGCAGGTCGAATAATTCCTTGATATAAAAAAATTTTACGTGAAATGAATTGGGAAAATTATTCTATTACTATTTTTCTACTAATTTTGTATTCGCTTTAGTTTTATTGGCAAGTGTACTGTGATGAGACAGGATTATTTTGGAAGGCCTTACTAAAAAAACACCGGCAAGAAGGTTTGAAGAAAAAAAAATTCCATGAAGAAAATGATTTTTGCAGGTTTATCTACTTACCGTCAAATACCACGTCTATCTTGCAGCCCATTGATCAAGGGGTTATAGAAAAATTTAAGAGAGCATATAAAAATGCTTTCATGACAAACGTAGTGATCGAACAGGCTGCTATGGGATTCGACAAAGCATTTCGAGCATTGCATCTCTCAGATTGCTTCCAATACTGTACCCAGGTATGGAACGAAGTTAAAGGTACAGAGATTTGGAACTGTTGGAAGCCGCTTATTCCCTTGGAAGCTGCCACCGGAGTCCCTAGTTCCGCTGAATTACAGAGGCTGATAGCTACAATACCTGAGTTTGCTGATATATCAATCGGAGCAGTTGATCAATAGTTGGATGTGAATAAGTATGAAAGATGTTGGGAGAGACCACCAAGCAAGTCTGATATTGCATCAATGAGTAATTCGAAAGACGGTGATGGCTCCTTCAATTCTAATGGGGGACACCCGGCGGAGAATGTGTGACAATGAACAAAGGATACCATGCAATTAAAACAGTGATCAGATGAACTGAAATTTGCGGTGATGAACGATTGAAAAATATGATACCGCAGTTAAACTTGTGCATCAACAGTATCATTAATGATGTATGAGCAGAGATATCTCAAAAAAATCAACCATGAATGTCTTGAAAGATGTTAAAACTTTATAATTTTGAAGATTTTAATGTTTTGGAAAATTTTAATATGTTGAACTTTATGTATATCATAAGTCTTTTCTTTACATGAACCATTTATGCATTGCAGTAAATTTGTATCGACTATTAACTAATCCGATTTGTTCCACTTAATTAATATAAATATTTGATTTTATCCAACTATTCGGATTATATAAACGCGCGTCATTAAATTAAAAGTCGCAGCGCTCAGACATTTGAAAAAAGCGCGAGATGCTGAACGTGTGGCCAGCCAAATAGTTTGGACGATTGATTGCATTATATCCGCTTCGTCGGCTTCACTATACCCGCGAATTCACTGTATATCCGACTTTACTTTATAGGCTCCCGACTGTGTGTTCGGGGCTAGTATGATGCTCGGACACTGGCGCGATTGTATTGTAAAAGAAGTAACATGAATTAAAACGACCATCAAAAAAACCATCTGGATGAGTGATAGAAGGAATTGGAGGACGGTGCATAATGTAATGCTTGAGGAAGCCGATTTTACAGATAGTGTTTTTTACAATTTAATTTTCACTGGTTAGATTACCAAAAACCGCTCAAGAAAACCGTGATTAATTTGGATTACAAATTAGCGCACGCCATCGCCGAGAGAATTTTCTGTAGAGTAGTGTGTGGCCATATTATCTCCTTCTCTAAGCTTCGCCGATGCCCGAATCGAGGCTGCCGGAAAAAAAACCGGGAGGTGCTTTCCTCTATGGCGCACCCGCACCAACAGATGTTTATGTTATTTTAAGCTAGGAAAGTCATGAAAGTCATCAAATTGATTGTCGAAATTTAACCTCAGTTCGAATGATACTGCCTCGAAAAAACGATGCCATACTGTGGTTTAAGAAGCATAAGTATCAAGATTTTGTCGCATTCGTGGTGTATGCGGATCTTGACTGGATATCTTGACTGGATTATTGAAACTAAAAGTGATGATTAATAGAAGCATATTTCACACAGTATAGCGTTTTATACAGCCAATTGTCACATTTGTGGGGATGCAATAAAAAATAAAGCTAGAATTTGCGACTGTCACTTTACAGGAAAATGTCGCGGGCCCACGCATAAAAAATGTAAGATAAAGTTTAAGCAATCACATATTATCCTTATTATTTTTCACAACCTCTCAGGCTATGATGCTTACTTTTCAATACAATCAGTAATATCAGCCGTTACTGGTGTGAAGCGGAGCGCAATTTTTCCCCGCGCGGATTATCCAACTCCTGGGAATCGGAACGCTGCCCCCCACTCTACGATGGCCGAAACACCGTGGCCCTTATAGCCACCAGCAACGCACGGCACTCTTGTGTCAAAATGTGATCGAGCTGGTTGCTCTTGTAATTAGCGTTAGTTCTTGCTAAGTCTCCAATTAGCCTGAACTGTGATTAAAAAAGGCACCAAACTAATCAGTGAGAGCTATAGAACCTTTGTGTGCACATTCCCACAAGCCTACAGCTCTACAACACCTGATTCCCCCACGTCCAGAGGAGAAAGAAGTCGGCGCAGCCTGGAGATAACCTCAGCGACAGGTACTGTATCGAGTCTGGAAGTGAGATTACAACAAATGTTACTTTACTGAAACACATTGCTGAATACAACCATCTTTCTGTTACATTTTTCTCTTGCTTCATTCATTCTGTCACTAACTATAGACACCCCACACTCTCTTTTATTTACAGCATTGGTCTCGGAAGGTAAATATAAACTACATTTGCCTATAACACTTAAAGTCCTTGTGCGTTGTACAACAATTACCTTGTGCAACGTCACACTGGTAAGTTCAAATTTTTACCTATAAACAAGGAAAAAAACATTGCTATTGAAAAAGAAGTAGATGATACAATAATTCATTTAAGATTTATCGATTCATTTCGATTTATGGCTCCAAGTATAGAAAAATTGGCATCCTACTTGACTCCGCGAAGTGAAGCGAGTAAAAAGTTCAACATCGCGAAACATCACGTTTTATGATTTTAACGTTGCTTATTTGATCACACTTTGCTTACCAGAGATTAGTATTTGATTAATAGTAAACAGCATCAAGTATATACAACAAAACAAAAAAATTAGCCCTCAGCTGGCATGATGATAAACGTCAGTTTATTCCAAACTCGGCAAATACATATCCGCGGGGTTATAAGGCTCATGAATAGATGTAAGTTAATTTAGTGAACATAATGATTATGGTTATAATAAATGGTAGAAAATATTTTTTTTTTGTTTTTTTTTTTATGTGTCGGTGGGTTGTCGCGTAGCACTGTTGTTAATGGTAAAAGTTTCCGTTGTCCAATTGGATGTATAGCCCTTTTCGAACACATGTTTGAGTTTGCTGATACGAACTTTGTCTCCAACAGCAAAATCGGTGGGATGATGAGCAGATTTCAAAAGTTTGTATACAGTTCTCAGCAATATTTTTTATTAATTACTGTTAGACCAGGTCTAACAAATGTTTGTTGTTGAGCCGCTCGCGCTTCGGTAAGTGTCACCAACTGGTGGCGGAAAAAGCTACCACGCGGCGGTCGACGTGAAGTGTGCTCGCGCGCTCAGCGGACGGCTCTCTCTCTATCGCCAACCTTCGTACGTCACGTCGTCTCCGAGATATTATTCGAGTTGAGGGTCCAACCTGGACCAAACCCACACAAATTCATCACCAGATCAAGGAGGAGGGCTCCCATCGCGGCCTGATACCACATCTCACGAGGTTCTCGGCAAAGGTTTTGAGAAATACGGAAGCTCAGAGTCACTCAGCAACCGCGTGGCGTTCCATTCTCGAGCACGGCTTCAACCCAGGGAAGTCCGGAAAATCGTGTGAAAGGTCGTGTGAAAGGTTGTTTGATTGCAACAGAACAAGGTATTTTTGTTTGTTTTCCTTTTGTTCAACAATTTTGCTCAAAATTGAGTTATTTAGTCAGCAAGTTCAAAACGTCTCAAAAGTAGGTCAACCTGCGCCATTTTGGCAACTTGTTGATTGTATTTCAATTTAATTATTAATCTAAATCTTTGAAGTAATTCACTCAATTATATTCAACACTATTTATTTATTTGATTTGAGTTAGGTTTGTTATTAATTGAATCAAGTTTATTGGTATTCGAATTCTGAGATAACTTCGACTATTTCTTTCTCTCTTGCTCTTGTGTGTGTGACCTATTTTCTGTCTTAGTTCAATCTACAGTCGATTCACACAGAGTTCTTCATTTGTATATATTTAATCTATCTACATTACTGATAATTTGTCAAATCTTTTGTTAAAAATCCTAGGCTAAGCATTATTCAATATACATTTATTATGATTTAATTTTAAACTTTTACTTTTCAAAACCCCAACCCACGGTCATATTCCTCCCGCATAATCTGGCAAAATTGAGGTTGCATTACCGCAACAATTACATTTAACAATTACAGAAACATCAGCAGGCTTTATTTTGATCGTTCGATGCTTAGTGTTATTATTGTGTTCAATCAAGTCTGATGAGATATCAATCCATTTGTATGTTCACCCGAAATGTAAACTGCTTCCACATGTTACTTTACAATATTCGGTTAAATCTCTCACATATGGACGCTTTCAAATCGCTAAATGTTCAATACATATTTATTGTAGGCTTCTTCATGAGAGCTTAGAACTCTTTGTTGTAGAATTTTTTCTCTTGATCAACATGGAGACGCTTAAAGATACGTCCATCTTGAAACAGTGATTTCGTCGCATTTGCAACCTCAACCCCTGTCTTATTTTTAATGGGTACTGCCCAGGTAAATTTCGAAAAAATATCAAATACCGTCAACAAGCACTTGTACCTTTTGTTGAACTTTTAATATAGAATCATCTCTATGAAATCGGCTTGCCATGTTTCATCGAGCCCACGAACTTCCACTACGCCGTTGATAATTCTTGCAAGCTGACTGGTGAAGCTCTTGGGCAATGACTTTCTTCTTAAGATTCATGTTCGAGCTTGGCGGGTTGTGATTCTAGTTTAGACCAGCATTTGGTAATTCGGTCCGCTCCAACACATGATTTTTTAATGATGCAATAGTTGTGTTGCAGCTATCTAGATCATGTTTAAACGATTTTGTTGCCTCATCCACTAGTTGTTTGACAACATTCAAAGAGGTGGTATCACTTTTCATCATTTGTTCCCAAGCTGCGTCACTCTAAATGGACAGGAGTTGACCTTGTCGGCCGAAAAGTTGCACCTGACATCCAGTTGTCTGGCACAAGTCGCGTTACCCATGATTCTACTACTCAAACTGAGATGCTATCAAGGTCAAACCAAGTAGATGAAATTCTGCCAACGACGAGGCTATTAAACAGCTGTACAATGTCATGATGACAGTTGAGGATGCCGAGATTGTATGGGACAGAATTTGGAAAACTATCAATTTCCATCTGTTCTACAAGAACAATGACCCAGGACCTAAACCAAATTAGAATACTCCAGTGGAATTACGAAAGTAAAACTCAAATTCCCAGAACTTCAAATCCAGGCCTCCATTTTCGGACTCATCTGCTTGTCGGAAACTTGGCTGACGCAAAAAGATATTGTCAGAGTGAGAAGATTTGACATCAGGTGTACGTTACGACAGAAGAAGCTGATCTTGGCTTAGTCAACCGAGGAGGACCCACATTTCACTCAAGACAATTCAATACTTTGGCTGCCATCGATTTAACTCAGTAAGACTTTAGTATCAGCAATTGAATGGAAAGTCTTCGAAAACTCGTGGGGAATTGACCACTTCCTGATTTTCATAGAGTTAAACCGAAGGGCTCCAGCAAAAACGTCACATAGAGCTGAAAATCCACACGCACAAAACAAACTGCAATAAAGCTAAAGCCTCGCTGGACGAGAAACTCTACGACTGTAAAAGGTAAATCGAAGATGAAACCACAGACACCCAAGTTGAATACTCAACTTTTATCACAGTCATTGCTGCATGCGTGTCTGATGCTACACCCAGGGCCAAATCACTCTCTGGTGGTACTAAGAAAGTCCAAAACACGGTAAAAGCATCCAAAAACAACAGAGAAACTGCTCGATTGGGAACGAGGAGTGTGATAAGGCGATTAGACTCAGAAAGGTTGCTGCAATAAAATTAAAACACCGACAAAGGCAAGAAGTCGTTATAGAATACAAAATCGTGAAAGCAAAAGCCAAAAGTACAACTGAAAAAGTTATAAAACAATATATTATTATTATTATGATTATTATCATTTATTTCATTGGCCATGGAGAAATACTACTTGAGGCCATCCAAAAACAGAAAAAGATACAAAACAAAAGAAGAAGAAAAGAAAGACATAAGAAAAATATATATAATGATACGCTCAATCATCCTGCTTTTCCATGATTTTTGCACTATTCACTTCACATCACACCACAACACGTCACT
>MVJL01011740.1:0-11547 GCA_002156465.1 Macrocentrus cingulum | reverse complement strand
TTTCTCATAAAAACGCACATTTAGCTTTCGCTAATTTAGAACGCCGGTATGGTAGTAAAAATTTACGTAAACCTAAATATCAATGTGGAGACCTTGTGAGAATTAGTAGCAATAAAGCTGTCTTTGTAAAAGGTTATCAGGGTGGATGGAGTAAAGAGGTTTTTAAAATTGATTATGTTTCGACGTATCGTCAACCACCAACTTATATACTTAGTGATTTAAGCGGTGAAAAAATTGACGGTGTTTTTTATGAAGAAGAATTGGTGCGTGTACAAATACATCCAAAAATAAACCGTATCAAGGCGAAATAATTCAGACAATGGCCGATAGAAATCACTTTTACATAGTACTGCCTAGCAACAGCTGTGTACAAATACATCCAAAAATAAACCGTATCAAGGCGAAATAATTCAGACAATGGCCGATAGAAATCACTTTTACATAGTACTGCCTAGCAACAGCGGTATAAAATTTTTTCCCGAAAACACAACCTCCCATTTTACTACATAATTGCCGTCATCACTACGACTAGATGGTGTTTGGGAAGTATCCCTAGCCGAAATACACATTCCAATGACATTTTTACACAATCCTCTTGATGATGTAATTGCCGTCATCACTACGACTAGATGGTGTTTGGGAAGTATCCCTAGCCGAAATACACATTCCAATGACATTTTTACACAATCCTCTTGATGATGAAAATAATTATGTTTCTCTTACAAGTACACCTACAGTTGAAAATGATAAAAATGGTGAATATTTATACGTTGACCGTAGCGGGATTGCGCCAGGTATTTATAAATCTGTAGACGACGTAATAAATTTGATTAACTCGTTGCCGTTTGTGGAGAAGCATGTAGAGCTTAGCACAACAAACGGTGGATTTGTCTACGGTGAGATCGTTTATGAAAATTGCCCAGATGTACCACACAATCTACAACTTTCACCAGCTCTTAAAAAAATATTAGGATATCGTACTACTACAGATCATATACCTCTTAAACCCTCTCCCTCTCAGTATAGAAGTGAACATCCGGAATCTTTGCCTGGAGTTCACACTACCACTACAGCCATAGAACATATAAGCTATCCTCCCGAACCCTCTTCATACAGAGCTGAGCATCCTGCATCGTTGTCAGCAAGCATCCTATCAAGCATATATGTTTATTCAGATATTTGTGAAAGTTATGTCACAGGTGATGTTCAGACACCGTTACTTCGAGTTGTACCTCTCGAGCTGGATAATTATTATTCTTATGGTAGTGTCAGGATAAAAAATTTTTCATCACCCCGATTTATCCCACTATTACGACGTGAATTTCAAACAATTGAAATCGATATAAGAGATGAATTCGGTCAACCTGTGCCATTCGATCGCGGAACATTAACAGTGACACTACAATTTAAACGTGTTGGATAAATGTGTTATCAAGATGGCTGATTACTACACAACATATTACGATGAGCATAACGATCAAGTTGGATTTGGATTAGTTGGATATCAGTATTTTGATAGTAAATTTCAATAGTAAAATAGTTAAATTGCTTTCTAATCTTATATTTACATCATATTTTCACAATCTAGATTTTTTAGCTGTAAAAATTTTTTCCATCCCTCATCATGTATAAGAAAAATTTTTAAGTATTTATGCTAATTTATAATCAGGTAATATTAATAATATCAATTGTTTATTGATAAATTTATCCTCTATTAACTTTTATATTTACGCGCTAAAATTCAAAGAAAGGTATAGCACCGGCGCCGGTGCGCGCAATGCGGCTGTTTCCCCGCCGCTGTCTCGCGCGATGGTAAGTTAGCGACGCGACAGCCCACCGGACGCTAGCGCCGCCATACCAAAGAGCGGGTAAATAAGCTACCTAGCTCAAACGTTGAGGTTCGATGGTAAGTTAGCGACGCGACAGCCCACCGGACGCTAGCGCCGCCATACCAAAGAGCGGGTAAATAAGCTACCTAGCTCAAACGTTGAGGTAGTAACTATAGCAACAGCTTGATAAAGAGCGTGCTGACACAAAATTTTTCTCTCGCGTTTTTTTTTTGCATAGCGATAATAAAATGACATCATCGTATGTGTAACTATAGCAACAGCTTGATAAAGAGCGTGCTGACACAAAATTTTTCTCTCGCGTTTTTTTTTTGCATAGCGATAATAAAATGACATCATCGTATGCAACACCACATCATCGTATGCAGCAACGCCCATCAGTTGCTGGAAAAATCTCATACAGTAATAAAATGACATCATCGTATGCAACACCACATCATCGTATGCAGCAACGCCCATCAGTTGCTGGAAAAATCTCATACAGATCACCTCGCTCGCACTTATCATTTTAAAAATGGGAATTTACCGCGTTTTTTCACGTAAATTTACCTACGATATTGTTCCGCATCCACACCCGTTAATGATAATAAACGGGCAAACTTACTCGTACAATGCCAACGCGGAGGTACCGCTAACACCATTAAATTTACCTACGATATTGTTCCGCATCCACACCCGTTAATGATAATAAACGGGCAAACTTACTCGTACAATGCCAACGCGGAGGTACCGCTAACACCAATTTTTGACGACACTCCTTGGATGGAGGACCCGCCCTGGGTGCCAACCCTTGAGGAAGCCTCATGGCTGGAGGGTTATGAGGCCGGGAGACGTACTATGAGGCGTATAAATGGGAATTTACCGCGTTTTTTCACGTAAATTTACCTACGATATTGTTCCGCATCCACACCCGTTAATGATAATAAACGGGCAAACTTACTTGTTTAATGCCAACGCGGAGGAACCGCTAACACCAATTCTTGACGACACTCCTTGGATGGAGGACCCGCCCTGGGTGCCAACCCTTGAGGAAGCCTCATGGCTGGAGGGTTATGAGGCCGGGAGACGTACTATGAGGCGTATCTCCTTGGATGGAGGACCCGCCCTGGGTGCCAACCCTTGAGGAAGCCTCATGGCTGGAGGGTTATGAGGCCGGGAGACGTACTATGAGGCGTAATAATGAAAGGTAAGTTTTATAATCCACAATAAATCTTCAAGAACTCAAACGTCAATTTTTATTTTTGTTAAAGGCGTTCACGTCAACGCCCGTATTGGATTTGAAGTACGCGGGTATAATTATTACTATAATCCAAAATAAATCTTCAAGAACTCAAACGTCAATTTTTATTTTTGTTAAAGGCGTTCACGTCAACGCCCGTATTGGATTTGAAGTACGCGGGTATAATTATTACGGGATATTGAAGATTATTGTATTACATACATTTTTTTATATTAAACACATTATATAATCATAATTTTTATATTTTTTGTATAAAATCTACATGTGTATGTAATAAAAAGGTTTAAGTTCATTATTTAAGTCAATTAGGTAATTAATTAAGTAATTTATGTTACACGCGTATCGTTAAATTTTGTCGGGCTCCTACGCGCAGCCGCATATGCGCGCGCATCACTCGCAAGCAGTACGCGCACCCCTATATGCAGCAAAGGTAATACAACTGTCTATATATATTGTGATTACAAATATATATATATATGTAGCGGGGATGGACGCTAACAATAATTTAATATCTGACTCCATAATTGCACAGTACACTGATTTATTTATATGTTACAATGGGTGTACACATGCGTTGTCGAGCTGGGTCGACGGGTGACGTAAGACTGTCGATCAGTCAATGCGCAGTCGAATATCGAACGACTGTGTGCGCGTGTATGTGTGGCGTTGCCGCCACAGTACTCCCCTTTTTGAGAAAAGAAACGTGATTGAAAATATGTACAGTAAATGCGCGACAATATTTACAAGATATGCGTAAAAGAAAGGAAATATTTACAATGAAAGGTGCATTTAAATTTGAAATCGAACGTTTCGCGTGGGAGTTCGTGGGTGCTGTGCGGGTTGCACTGTAGGTTGAGGGGCTGAGCTCGGACCGGGTTGGTCTATTGCAGGTTGCTGGGGCTCAACGTCAGGTGCAGCGTCATCGGCCAATTGGTAGACGGGCTTGAGCCGGTCAATTGAAATTGCCGTGGGTTGGCGCTTGTATTCCACCATGAAAAATTTGTCTCTCCTCGCCAGGACTCGGTACGGGCCCTCGTACGGTGGCGAAAAGGACGGGCCAATTTGCCCAACTCGCACCAAAACATGGGAGCAATTGTTAAGGTCTCTGAAACAGAAAACAGAACGCGTCCCATGGCGCGATGTATTAGTTGGAGCAAGGTCTTTAAATTTATTTTTCAGGTCCGCGAGGACGTCGCGAACGGTCGCGTTTTTGTCCGAGGGGACTAGAAATTCGCCGGGTAGGCGCACTGGTTCGCCGTAGACGAGCTCGGCAGGCGTCGTCTTGATGTCCTCTTTCCAGGCAGCTCGTAGGCCGAGGAGAACAGCTGGCAAGGCGTCGTACCATGTTTCTTGGTGGCAGAGAAGTGCGGCCTTCAGCTGGCGATGTAGTCGCTCGACGAGACCGTTTGCCTGCGGATGGTATGCCGTTGTTCTCAGGTGTGAAATGCCAAAGAATTTTGACAGGGCCGCGAATAGGTGTGACTCGAACTGCGCTCCCTGGTCAGAAGTTATACGCAGGGGCACACCGTACCTCGCAATCCATTGATGGATGAGGGCGAGCGCGACTGTCTCGGCGTTACCGTTGACAATGGGAATCACCTCGGGAAAACGCGTAAATCGGTCGACTATCGTGAGGCACAGTTTGTGACCGCGCGACGGCGGGAGCGTCACCAGATCAATGTGGATGTGCTCAAAACGTTGAGACGGCAGGTCAAATCGCGCAATTGGGGATGACACGTGCCGTTGGACCTTGTTGCGCTGGCAGTTGATGCAGGCTTTGGCCCACTCACGACAGTCTGTGGTGATAGTTGGCCAGACGTACTTCTTGCTCACCAGGTGGTTCGATGGTCGTGTCCCAGGATGGGCTAAGGAGTGCAAGGCGTCGAATATCCTCTTACGCAGCGGTGCGGGCACGTACGGACGCGGTTTACCCGACGAAACGTCGCAATGAACCGGCGACTCATGGCCGTAGTAGAGGATACCGTGCAGTTGCAACGGTGGTGACGCACTGGTTAGCAGATCTTGGAGCTCGCCATCATTTTGTTGCTCACGGATGAGCTCCTGGACAGGCACGGCTGGGGAGATGGCCTCGACTCGGGAAAGCGTGTCTGCCACGACGTTATCCTGGCCTGAAACATGCCGGAAATCGCTCGTGAACTGCCCGATGAAGTCCAATCTCCTGAATTGCCACGGAGAGGCTCGTTCTGTGCGTTGCGCAAACGCGTGCAGCAAGGGCTTGTGGTCCGTGTAGATCGTGACGTGGCGGCCTTCGAAAATGTGCCGAAAATGGCGCACCGCTTCGTATACTGCGTGCAGCTCACGATCGTACGTCGACAGTTTCTGAATAGAAGGCTGGAGCTTCTTGCTGAAGAAGGCAAGTGGTTGCCAACCTCCACGGACTTGCTGTTGCAGAACCGCCCCGATGGCAAAGTTGGAGGCATCCGAGAAAATTGCCCACGGTGCATTTACATCCGGGTACGCGAGTTGCGTGACCTCGGCGAGCGCTTGTTTCGCGGCCTCGTAGGCTCTGCGGAGCTCGGGAGTCTCGGTGACCGGGGTAGTGCCTTTGACATCTGGACCCTCCAATAACTTGTTGAGAGGCGCGAGTATCTCGGCTGCGTTCTTGATGAACTTGCGGTAGAAGTTGATCGTACCGAGGAATCCGCGTAACACAGTGATCGTGCTGGGGAATTTCAGGTCGAGAATCGCGTTCACTCGTTCGGATAGCGGCTTTAGACCGTCGGCGTTGATTGAATGACCGAGAAATTGGACCTCGTGCTGTCCGAAGTGTGACTTGGCTGCGTTGATGACGAGTCCGTACTCATGGAGACGCTCAAAGAGTATGCGCAGGTGTTCTAAATGCTCTGTCTCGCTCGATGATGCGACGAGAAGGTCATCGATGTACGCGAAGACGAACGGGAGGTCGCGTGTAACCTCATCGATGAAGCGTTGGAACGTTTGCGCGGCGTTTCGCAGGCCGAAAGTCATCTGCGGAAATTCAAACAAGCCGAACGGTGTAATTATCGCCGTTTTCTCGATGTCCGCGTTCGCCACGGGAATCTGGTTGAACGCGCGAACTAGGTCGATTGTCGAGAAAATCGTTTTCCCATGAAGAGTCGCCGTGAAGTCGTCAAGAAGCCTGACTGGGTATTTGTCAGGGATTGTGCGCGCGTTGAGTGGGCGGTAGTCACCGCAGGGGCGCCAATCACCAGTCTTCTTGGGTACCAGATGTAGTGGAGATGACCAGGGACTGCTCGAGGGTCGGGCGAGTCCGAGCTTGACCATCTTCTGGAACTCCTCTTTAGCGATCTTCAATTTATTCGGCGCGAGACGGCGGGCTTTGCACGCGACAGGCGGGCCTGGTGTAGTCCTGATGTGGTGGACTGTGGCGTGCTTTTTCGCGGCCGCGAGACCGTCTGGGCGCGTTATATCCGGGAAATTTCGTAGCAAATCGTGGAAAATTGAGTTTCCCTCGATTGCTCGGACGGAAGTTTGGTCGGATTTACTCACAGTAATTTCGGTGCAGAGGCCTGTGGTGTCATCGCGAAGCCGGCGTTGTTTGAGGTCGACAAGCAAGCCAAAGTGGCTCAAAAAATCGGCCCCGATGATGGGCTTCGTAACGTCGGCGATGACAAACCTCCACGTGAAGTCTCGTCTTAGTCCTAGGCTCAGGGTAAGCGCGGAGCAGCCGTAGGTGTGGATGACGCTGCCGTTGGCCGCGTACAAGTGGTAATCCACAGGCTCACGCTTGGTTGGTAGGAGCTTGGCAGGGTAGACCGAGAGGTCCGAGCCCGTATCGACGAGGAATGAGGTGTTACTGGAGTAATCAGTGACGAACAGGCGGCTGGAAGAACAGAGAGAGTCACATTCCGCCTCTAGTGACTCCCGCTCCCGTTTTTCGCGAACTTGCAGCCCTTGGTGCACTTCTTGGCCTCGAGCCCGAATTTCTCGTGGAAGAAGCAGATCCCTGATTTGGAAAGCTTCCTCGAGCGCGATCGTGAGCGCGAGCGATTTCGAGAATTGTCTCCTCGAGAGCGGCCTCTTTGGTCGAGCTGTGTGGTCAGGGCGGCGACTTGTTTCGCCAGCTCGCTAACCTGTAGCTCGAGCGGCGACATTGACGAAGATGTGGACGCGGCGGCGACGGTGTGGCTCGGTAGGAACATCTCGTGAAGTTTGTCCGCAGTTTTTGCCAGTTCGTCTAGTGTCGCGGTCTCCGGGGAGATTGCGAGAAACTCGCGAGTCTTCTCCGGGAGGTTGGACATCCACCGGGTCTTCAGGACAGCCTCGTCTACGCCGGGTACGAGACTTTTCAAGTGCCGCAAGAATTGCGATGGTGTACGGTCGCCGATTGCTTCGCCGGCGAGCAGTTGGCGCAGCTTGGCCTCCTCAGAGCGCGAGAAGCACGCAATCAGAGCTGCTTTGAGCTTCTGATAAGGTGTTTCCACCGGAGGGTTAGTAATGAGGTCTTCGACCTCGATTGCATACCTTGTTTCGATGAGCGATGCCGCGTAACAGAATTTTGTGCGCTCCTCGACGATGCCATAAATCCCAAACTGCTGTTCCAGCTGGGAGAACCACAGGCCCACATGCCCCGTGTCAAAAAGTGGAGCTTTGATAGACGCGACTGTAGTTGCTGCAGGTGGCTTGGCGTCTTGGAACTCTTCTTCACGGTCGGGCATAGCGCAGTCTTTGTCGCACACGTGTGAGTTGAGTTAGTGTCTGTTTCACTCGAGTGCACGTACACTCAACGCGGCACTAGGCTGTCTATTGGGCACGTACACACTCACACACTGCGTTGGGCGACACTGAGTGTTCGCTAGGCGACAAAGAAAAACGTAAACACACGCGCGCGCCGAGATAATCCGCTGAGGAATTTATTTTTCGACCGTAGGCCGATCGATATTGCCTCGTGGCGCGGCGATTTTTACGCGTGGTAACAGCACTTTTTGGGTGAAAACTGCACTTATTGCACGTTGAATGCACTCGCGGGGGTGTCTCTTCAACTTCACCGATGCAGCGCAACGTCCTGGGCGCTCAGCAATGCACCGGTATGCAAAAAGCAGAGGAATTCACAGCGCGTTTCACTCAAGGTCACTCGCGGATCACTGTGAAGCACAGAAAATTCGCGAGATCACGTCGGGGTCACCAATGTAGCGGGGATGGACGCTAACAATAATTTAATATCTGACTCCATAATTGCACAGTACACTGATTTATTTATATGTTACAATGGGTGTACACATGCGTTGTCGAGCTTCGTCGACGGGAGACGTAAGACTGTCGATCAGTCAATGCGCAGTCGAATATCGAACGACTGTGTGCGCGTGTATGTGTGGCGTTGCCGCCACATATATATATATATTTCAGCAGCATCACTCCAGAGGTAAGTATATACTTGCGATACTCTTATCGCAAATTCCTTACATCGTCCGTCAACGCTCGCGTTGAAGGACAATACCCTCCTGCCCCTCCCATTCCCTCACAGCAGCCGGACCACAGCCCGGCGCGTACACCCATCCCCCCCTGTCCCTTCACCTATAATCAAAGCATCAGCTGGTCACTTTGGCGCCCCCCACACCCACCTGCTCCACACCTCTCGCACGGCTCGGCGGCCGCCGTGGAGGGGATTGGAGTGGGGATGGGAGTGGGGGGCGCCAAAGTGGCCCCTATACTACTACTGCCATATTATGCGTCAAGTCCCGATGAGTGTACATACCTTTACAAGAGTATATTACTGTGGCGTAGCTGTGCACGTGTTGGCAACGATTGCTGCAGTTTTGCTGCACCAGGAGACTTAATCCTCGAAATGGATGACCAATGGCCGCCAAAGACTTTCTTGGATCCATCGGCACTCAATTCAATAGCATTTAATCTATTGCTCGACACTATTCATCCATTCCTCGAAATGGATGACCAATGGCCGCCAAAGACTTTCTTGGATCCATCGGCACTCAATTCAATAGCATTTAATCTATTGCTCGACACTATTCATCCAAATGAATGTAAATATATGACCAATGGCCGCCAAAGACTTTCTTGGATCCATCGGCACTCAATTCAATAGCATTTAATCTATTGCTCGACACTATTCATCCAAATGAATGTAAATATGACACTCAATTAAATTAGGAAAATATATTTTTTGTAAATCAATATATATGTTTTTATCGTTAAGATAAAATTTTTCCAGGAGCTCTGCGAGATGCAGTGGTACTCGCTGAGTCTTAGGAAAATATATTTTTTGTAAATCAATATATATGTTTTTATCGTTAAGATAAAATTTTTCCAGGAGCTCTGCGAGATGCAGTGGTACTCGCTGAGTCACCAAACGTCAATTTTTCATTACCAAGTTCCTCAGCAGACAGGTGACCATAGCAAAAAATCAAAAGCCTGCCAGAAATCAATTCCCAACGTAAATAACCATGTAACATTATTCAGATGATACCTTGGCATCTGTTCCGAAAGACGCTGTTGGAGTCATGTAAAAATAGAAATGTCAAAAAAATCAAAAGCCTGCCAAAAATCAATTCCCAACGTAAATAACCATGTAACATTATTCAGATGATACCTTGGCATCTGTTCCGAAAGACGCTGCTGGAGTCATGTAAAAAAAGAAATGTTCCATTACGAGTGGATCGTCATCAAATGGTGCACAAAAAATCGCAGAGCACATGATTGATGACGTGAAAAGTGGTATCCTCCCCACGGCGGAGACGATTGCTCAAGCAATTGCCAAAAAATCTCTCAAATCATTATTGAAAGGATACAATTCCACTATAATAGAAAGCGGCTCGGATACTCTAGAGATGTCTATCTACAATAAAGTCAAGTAATATGAGAACCGATTACGGGTCTCGACAGATAAACAGGGCTCATTGGACGCCGCATCGCAGTCAAAATATTGGCACTCAATTCAATAGCATTTAATCTATTGCTCGACACTATTCATCCAAATGAATGTAAATATGACACTCAATTAAATTAGGAAATTGTATTTCGGATCGTCATCAAATGGTGCACAAAAAATCGCAGAGCACATGATTGAAGACGTGAAAAGTGGTATCCTCCCCACGGCGGAGACGATTGCTCAAGCAATTGCCAAAAAATCTCTCAAATCATTATTGAAAGGATACAATTTCACTATAATAGAAAGCGGCTCGAATACTCTAAAGATGTCTATCTACAATAAAGTCAAGTAATATGAGAACCGATTACGGGTCTCGACAGATAAACAGGGCTCATTGGACGCCGCATCGCAGTCAAAATCGAAGGGAAAACAGGGTAGTCGTAAAAACAATGCAAAATCTAGCGAGTATGGGAGCATAAAGCATAAAGTATGAACCAGCTCTATCACTCACTGAAAACTTGAATATCCCAGAGGAGAAAGAAATTTATTATGCAAAGAAGCTGGACTCGGTAGTAAGAGAGATGCAGTTCAGATAAAAATTTTATTTGACGAAACATACAGGAGCCAGCGTTATGACATAAACAACCGTAGAGAGTTAGTCAAGGACGTCTCAACGAAACGGTCTTCTTTGATGAAATATGATTACTTGGGAAGCCTGTGATCTGTGATATTTGGTGACGAAATTTAAAATTAGTCAAGGACGTCTCAACGAAACGGTCTTCTTTGATGAAATATGATTACTTGGGAAGCCTGTGATCTGTGATATTTGGTGACGAAATTTAAAAAGAATTTTGACTCCGCACGCTTGCTTAAAATCTTACGCATATCGAAAAAAATCCGCAAAAAAAATGTTGCAGTTTTGCCAGAAATCAAATTAATCCTGAGTATATCACATTCGTTATCGAAAGAATTGCCGAATAACTCAGTTCTAGTTCTAGGAATTTTTCCGTTGTTTCCCTAACCCCGGAAAATTTCAGGGCTGTGTCCGGCTTGGGCACTTAAGATTATTCTCAAGTAGTCAGCCGAATAATCGAACAATCTTATTCGAACTGTTTCCCTAACCCCGGAAAATTTCAGGGCTGTGTCCGGCTTGGGCACTTAAGATTATTCTCAAGTAGTCAGCCGAATAATCGAACAATCTTATTCGAACAATTCGCTTCATTTTACTACTAAACAGATTGTGTCCGGCTTGGGCACTTAAGATTATTCTCAAGTAGTCAGCCGAATAATCGAACAATCTTATTCGAACAATTCGCTTCATTTTACTACTAAACAGATCCCAAATACCGCGACAATCGTGGCGACGCAAGTGAATTATCAAAACGGCGAGACAACCCAACCACACTTGTTGCTCGCTCGATGGAGAGTGCGCCGACCCGCGCGGCGGCCTCGATGTTTGCCTCGCTCGGCCGTCTTCGGCTGCCGTCGGACCGCGTCGCCGGCGATCAATACTGCAGTGGCTACGCCAACAAGGGCGACAAGGAGTGGCTACCGAGTCACGTGTTTTTTCTCGCAACACGATCGCGCGCCGATGAATTGAACATAATATCATT
>MVJL01011738.1:0-61296 GCA_002156465.1 Macrocentrus cingulum | reverse complement strand
AATATTTAAAATGTATATATAAATACGTGTTTATTTTGACAATATAATTACAAATAATATTATATATACCTATATAATAATATTTTTTTTTTTTTAATTTCCGTTATCCATTCTAATGAGCACTAATAGGCCAAGAATTATATTATTTCAAGTAACATTTTACTTTTTATATAATATTTATTGTATGTTTTATTGATATTTATATGGTATGGCCTCCACACTAGCGCTTCCAGATTTCCGGGCGCTACTGCGGGCGCTACTGCGGGGTATGGTCTCCACACTAGCGCTTTCAGGTTTTCGGGCGCTATTGCGGGCGCTATAGTGTGGGCGCCGAATCGCCGATAACGGCGCCTGGTCCGCGCTAGTGTGCGCGCTAGTGTGCGCGCCTGTTCGCGCTACTGTGGGCGCTAGTCACTTGCATAGCGCGCACAACATTGTGGACACCACTGAATATTTTTACTCGGGTATGCGCTCATTGAGGCTTGAACACCAAAAATTATTTAAATAGCAATCATTTTTCTTAAACCACCGAAAAAATATGAATAATGTGACATAAAGCCCAAGCCATTAAACAATGAAGTAATCACGCAACTTCAAGAATTCAACTGGAATGAACGTCAGGCTCATTATGAAGGCATTTGGTATATACAGCATCGACTGCTATAACTACTCATAGTCGTCGGTCAGGTCGCGCCCCGTTGAGCTCTTGGCAGGCGTACAAAGTGAATAGTTAGCGGGGAGAAACACCTGGCACACTCACCACACCCGGTAGCCAAGCTCACGACGACGAAAGATCGGACTGGATAAGTGCTCGTGGCAGTTTAACCCACACCGAGTAATTAAAATGATAAGATCGCAAGCGAAATAACGTCACACTGCTTCGTTTGTTCACCAAAGTACGCCTGCACACGGCCACCGCATTGTATGCACGCATGGGGGACTCAACACGCGAGCATCGCGTCACGTGAGATTATCATGCGGGGATGACGGCCCTTATCCAATGAGGGAAGTTAGACACCATATAGCACACACGTTACATCACCTCTCATCGCTCATCGCGTGTGAATATGTGCTGTCATTACCTAATGCTAACTCTGCTGACTGCACGTGTAATTGCAAATTAATTTCCCGCATTTTAATTGTCTTCCGAACATTTTATCATTTATTTTTAAATTAAATATGATATAAACCATGTTTTTTTTTTATACGAGATCATCTCAAAAAACCAATTTTTTAATCGAACAATTTTTTCAAAACTCGATCGTAACTTTGAAAAATAATTTAATATTTAACGAGAAAAAAAATTTTTTTTTTTAATAATTGAAGTTTTTACTAAATTTTTGAATTTTCAATAGTTTGAAACAAGCACATGAATTGAGATATTAAAAGTTTTTTTTAATTATTCATTTTTTTATGTATTTGGCAAAAAAAAAAAAAAAAATTTTAGTTACATTAAAAAAATGATCTAACGGAAATTTTGTTGGAAAACCAAAATACTTTTTATTTTTTTGCACTTTTAACCGCCAAAAAGTTGCTTATTTTGATTTTTCAGTATCGCATTTTTATTTTTTATCATAAATGCACTGCAAAAACGAATAAATTAAAAAAAAAAAAAATTTTCCAAAATTTCAATTTTTCGATTTTCTCTGGTTGAACCTCAATTTCAAACAATTACCAGATTTTTTTGTTTTTTCTTGTTATCAATCATTTATTTCCATTTTTTTTTTTTTTCAAAAATTCCAAAAATTTTTGAGTTTCAACAGTTAGATATGCATATATACATAAACAAACTTTTAGATAATTAAATAATCTTTAAACTAGACCATTAATAATCGTTTAAACCCGAATATTTCGTTAACCACGTGAGCTACAATAACCTTGGAGTGAATTTTTCAATTTTTTACATGCGTAAAAACTAAATTTAAGCATCAAATCCATTCAAAATTGGTGTATATACCAACCAACATTATTTAATAGTGATTAATACAGATATTACGTCACTGCAATACTGAAAAAAAATAATATTGTGCATATAGACGAGGAAAAACAGGGTTTACAATTTTTTTTTCTGCACCATGTCACTAAATTTCATAGTGGTTAGCTCTCTTGTTTCTCACCGCACGGAAATGGCCAGAGACGTCAGTCACGCGAAGAAGAGGTGTAATTACGGGGTGCTGCGAGAGTCCGGTAGTCAGACTAAACGTTCTCCCGCGCCGTTAGCTGCATTACTGTAATCGAGTAGCTCTCTGCCCTTCGACGGTAATGGAGAACCGCCCTCGAGGCTTCAACCATGCCACACCCCGTGATAAACCCGCCGACCAATAGCGCGAATGTAGAGCAAGGGAAACACACGATAATAAAGCAAAATAACGTTTTTTGCACAAAGCTCGCGGACTTCAAGGATACTTCTACCATTTACATTTTAAAATCTACAACTCCGTTTTTTTTTTCCCCTTTTCAGTGAAGTAAAATACGCAGTGTTAACATCCGCACAACTTGAATATAATTAGAGTAAACTAAATCATGCAAATTACTCGAGAAATTATACGCATTTATGCATTAAACATTCAGATTAATTAGACTAACTCGAATTATTCTCCGTGTTTACAACTGTTTTTGGTTGGAAAAAAATTTTTTTCACACGATTTTTCATTTTAAAATGATCTAATATAATTTTTTCAATCCCTATATGCATTTAAAATATGAAAAAATCGCTTTTACAGAGGATACAATTTTTTAAATGTTTTTTTTTATCGAATTTTCGTTACAAATACTCGGTGTAATTTTTTTATTTTCATGAAAAAAAATTGTTTTAATGAAGGGATTGGAAAAAAAATTATTTCAGCAGCAGTAACAAGACCCTAACGGTCCTCGAACAATTTAATTTCAATATCAAATGTATGGCATTACATAAAAGCTCAACTTACTCTTCCATCTGTTCCGTATATGCGTATATATATTCATGCATGGAATCCTCTGTGATTACGTTTGGTTTTAAAATGCAAGTTTGAAATATATCCAGTGAGGAAAAAATGAGTAATATATACTGAACAAAATTGAGGACCGATACTTATCAGTTTGCGTTCTCGCATGTCTGCCCAATGTCTTTATGAATTATTCATCGTGACTCAAATGTATACAATTGTATTTATATGTAATATTAATATGTATTCCCACGCAAACTACTGCCGATCATTCGCGTGCACACAATAAGATCTACCGAGGACAAAAAAAAATTCACAAAGCTGAAAGACGGTAAAAAAAAATTAACACACAAAAAACTGTTGTAATTACAAAGTAGAGGGGAAAAAAGACATTTTAGATTGAAAAGCACATAATTATGACTCGGTTGTTGCTCTCGGTTCCTTTGTTTCATATCTACAGGAGACGGAAAATGCGGAAAAAGAGTGGAGAGAAAAAAAGTAAATATAAGTATAAGGCAAACGTGAAAATACTCTGACAATGTCGTGGCAGCCATGTCGTTGAGCGGTACTTTAAAGGCACAAAGGAAACCCAAATATCAGCCAACTGTCGCAACCTCGAGAGTCACTCTGTCTGCGCACACAAATTTATACAACTATAGTATAGCAAGATGACTCTACAAAAGCTCAGGAATAATGGGACGAGCGATAAAAAAAAAGGGGGATAAAAAAAACGCAACCTAATCTGTTGCTAGTCATAAATCCCCTGTGTTTTGCCTTTACTCCATCCCTTTATAAATACTTTATTCCCCTGAATTTGTCCTGCAGTCATCTCTGTATTTTTTCCAGATCAACGAGGGTTCTAATAGACTGTCACAATTACAACCAAATTAAATAATCATCGAGAAAAAAATGATAAAAGAGTAAAAAAAAAAAAAACAAAATTAAATACTAAAATTCAAACGGCAACTTGAAGAATTGAAGTAAAACTCCCTGCATCACCGACAGAATTTTTCTCCAGCTCCAGAGATGGCGTTTGTATCTACATTTTTACTCTATATCCACAAAAATAGTACATTGTTGACCAAGGGAGCAAAAGAGGTCATTTCCTCCCTTGGTAAACAATGTACTATTTCGTCGTAGCGGGAGAAAATAGGGTTTTTGCTCCCTTCTTTTCGTAAATGAAAAAATTTTTCGTTATAGCAGGAGTAAATGGCGATTTTGCTCCCTCTTTTCCGTGAGGGAGCAAAAACCTTATTTTCTCCCGCTACGACAAAAAATAGTATGTTTACCTCGGGATGCAAAAGAGGTTATTTTGACCTCTTTTGCTCCCTTGGTGAATAATGTACTATTTCAATATTTTCGAATATGAATTTTCTTCAATTATTCGCAGAAATATAAAAATTTTTCAACTAAAAAAAACCAGAAACAAAAATATTAAAACTCGAAAAAAATCATTTAAATTTTGTATTTTTTTTCTTTTAGATCGAGAGATTGTGAAGCAGAATGAATAAATTTTTTTTGGGGAAAAATGAAAGAGGTCAAAGTGACTTGCCTAAAAACAGAGAGACCACTTAACCAAGCATAAAGGCAATAAAACACGATAAACACGCAAAAGACAGAGGCATAAAGATCGAGAATCGCCACGCAATTATTTTAAGTGTCATCGCGTGACGAGATAAAGGTATTAAAGTAGAAGTATATAGTCTCATCATCTGCTGTTTTATTTGCCCTCTCACGTGTTTTTTTCCTTCAACATTTCCTATCCTCTTTCTCGTCGCGCCCAACTCCGCCACCGCCGCGCGCGTCACACTCTGAAGGGCTCTCTTCTCCCTCGGACTCGTAACCAGTCAAGCGTGTACACATTGCACGAGTGGGTAGAGCGCGAGGAGGATGCGCTCGTATATAGCAACGTGTGTCACGTGCGTAACACACACACACGGGGCAAACGTGTCGAGGACCACTCCATTCTTCGTAATACGAGCAGGGATAAGTGCACAAGAGTGGCTTCTTACCAGACCAACTCATCACTATATGCATATATCTCCACGGTTCATTTTATCTGCATAATTTTACATCACGAGAAAAAAAAAATTTTTCAACCGTAAATTATTTAAATTCCAATTATTTCGTGGGGAAAAAAATCTTAAAAAACAATATTCAGCTTAAAAAATAATTGCGCCAAAAAGCTCTTTTAAAAAAAAAATTGTTTCAGCTGCGACCATAAAGTGTTAATTAATTATTCCAACTCTATTTTTTACTCAATAATTTTTTTTTTTCAATGCTCAACGAAGTGTTATTAATTAAGAAAAAAAAATTGAAACCCCACGAGTGCCCTCGCGTGGTATGGTCCCAGGTGGTAGGAGTTAAATGTCTGACCACACACAAAAAGAGTGCGGGCATTGGCCGTATCAAATTATATCCATATATTGTTAACATCAATAAAAAAATGTACGAGTGACTGACGTTTAAAAAAAAGTGATTTTTCACAGTTTTGCTTATTGCCTACTCCATTTTTATAAAAATCAATGAGATAAAAAATTTAAAACCGTGAAAAAACCTCAATTAACACATTGAAATAATTAAAAAAAAATTTAATCCATTATTTTTTCAACTGTAGCCAACGAAAACCAATGAAATATTCAACATAAGAAAATGGCTTATAACTGAAAGCGAAAAAAAAGTGATGCAAGGGCAAAAGGGGATGACAGGGAGGGGGAGAATCAGAACGGTTTATAATAGAAGAAGTGAGAAATTGAATTAATCGTTTGTATAAAAGCTATCAAGACCCCATTTTGACTGCTGGAAGCGATTTAAAAAAAAGTGTATTTCGACTGAAACATCTGCCGCACATACCTAGTATCAAGGTTTTAAACGGTTGCACGTATACCCTCTGTATATAGGTGCGGTGCTGGGGAGTGAACGACTGGAGGGAGAAAGGCAACAGCGTGTGGCACGACGAATTGAGCCCATCCCCAATCCTCTGGTCGCATATGCACATGCCAATTTGAAAGCAGCGAGTCGTCGCATACACGACAATAGAATGGAATCTCTCGTGATGTGATGGAGACGCGCTGTTGAGTTACGAGGGGTGAAAGCTAGGGGTTATATGAGCAAAAGGGGAGCACAGCTGATGATGGGATCACGAAAATGGAACACCAAGTTTCATGTATTCTATTAACCCATATCCTCATCCCTCTAATCCTCGAAAAATCCCAAAATAAACCGAAAAAACATCAACCTTAAACAAAACCTTAATTAAAAAAAAAAATTTCTCCAATTTTCCAGCTAAAAACAAATTTTTAACGAGTTATTTTCTATAAAAAAATTTTTTCTGTTTCTAAAATTCATGATAAATCATTGATAAAAACAGAATTATAAAAATTAAATCTTTATACTTCCACTAAATTAAAAAAAAAAAAGGTTTAATAGTTTAAAAGTAACTTTTTAATGACACTGTAGGACGTAAAATCGTTATAACTAGTGAACGGTAAGTAGTACAAAAAAAATGTAGAGAGAAAAAAGATGCGAAATTGAATAAGCTATCAAAAAGTTCTTATGTTTTTTTAACGTAAAATGCATGGTTCTCAAGATATAACGTGACAAAGTTTTTTTCTTGATATTATTTAGCTTTATATCTGTTTTACCGACGTCACAGTTTGGCCTATAGTTCACGACGCTACCGCCTGAAGCGTTTTTTTTCGATCACACAATTAAACGACACATCTCAAAGAGCATATTTGACTGCAGAGCAGATTAAATATTATTATATCATGAAGAAAGACTTTCGCACCCCTTTTCCAACTGTAGCCGTTTGCCAAGGGGTAATTAACTATCCCCAATTCCTCCATCTTCTTGTCGGCATCTCCCCGAGAGCTACTGTTTACACACGCGGCCTTATGTTAATTTATAGCTTAAACACCCCTTGGAAAACCGGCGCTGCGTGCGTCCCCCGTTTTTTTTTGTCTGTGGCTTCATTCCGAGAGAGTTGTTTCTTATTTTCTACTCTACTTCACAAGATGAGGTCGGTTTTTTTGACTATACATAAACATCTGTCGACACGGTGCTATATTAAAAAACACTCTCGTATATTTATAACTTTTTCCATCATCATCATCATGACCTAACCTTTAAAAATAACACATAAATACAATTTCAAATGATGCATGAACATATTTTTGTATAAAATAAGGCAGACAGCAGTCTGCGACATCAGTAGATATGTTAGTATATATTTAGTCAAGATCGTGTCAGACATTTCAAGCGCATGTACTACTTAAATCAAATCTTGAACGATATGAAATATTCAAATTCACTTGTATCTCATGTTTAATATCTATCATAAATATTCAATTCATGACTTGAAAATTTTTGACACGAATTTTGTTATCTTCTTGCAAATTGCGGGCTGTTACGCGAGAAAAATCGCAATTTTTTCCGCCTCAAAAATTATAGTTGGATATTTTTGAATATTCCAACGTATTTATATCGAAAAGAAAAATTTTGAAAAATCTCACGCAAGATTAGAAGGGGGTGGGGGGTGAAAAAATCTTTGAAAATGCCTCACGTAATTATTGGACGCCCTTTTAGACCAGAAAATAACCTCAAAACCAAGAAAAAAAGTATTTCCATAAAAAGTTTGCTTGGTGTTTCATCAAATTTCCTGATGTTGAATGGCATATTACTTATTATTTTTATATTTTTTTTTTTAAGAAGAAAATATCCCGAATTTTCTCTTTAAAGTAATAATGTCTGCACAAACAACTTTTTTTATTTTTACCTATGTTTTTTTTAGGATATTTCATTAAATTGTGTTAAAAAATCGTTTTTTTTCTCCTTTACGACTATTTATTTTATAAAATGTGAGTTAAATTAAATACTTAATAATCATTCTCATATTTATTGTCTCTAATTTGATTTAAAAAAATTTAAATTAGGAAAAGTGCATAAATAAAAAATTTAACAATTTTTTTCCAATAGTAGAAAAAATATTTTTTTATCAGAAAAAAATAATAAAAAATTAATAAATAACAATTTAATGATAAAAACTTCATTACAACCGAGTGTTTCAAGCCACTCACGTTTTTAAATTTTAGTTTTTCTTTATATTTTCATGTTTTTCGCAGTTTTACCAACTTAATTATTTTTTTTTTCAGGTATAAAAAAGGGATTGTAGAGATTATGGGGTGGAAAAAATTCAAGTTGAAAGCCCCGAGAGTTACTTTCACTCGAGCGATAACATTAATGACCCTGATAGCGCAACCAAGGGCGAATAGGGGTAAGAAAGCACAGCCCACACGCATAAAGTTCCATATATCCAACAATTGTATCTTTTATAAGCAAGACCGTTTATCTAAGTAACAATTGGACGACAACGGCAATGAGTAATTCAGTGCGGCGAGCATTTACGTGCCAATTTCCCATTCGCCAACCAAGGTATAGTCAGATGATTGAGCGAAATGGCATGATGCCACAAAGGCTGATCGACCGCAAGAATTGCGTACACTGCCAAGAGATGCATGGCTTTTATTTCTGCCGAAGCGTGATCAGTCCAGCAGGGTTTCTTTGAAGTTAAATGTCGACAGTATAGACCTCTCTGCACACATGAGTGTGCGCGCCAGTGGTCCAGGCAGTATATACAGAGGAAGAATATTCTTGGCGCAGGTCCAACATATGCTGCAAGATTATACTCGGAAACTCACATGCCTTTCATTCCTTGTTGGCTCGAATTCGTTATGCTTCTCTGACTCCTGCCAAAAGGAACTTCCTCTCGGTAATAGAGGCACACATTTGACATGACAATTCGACACGTCATGTGGCAAAGAGTGAAAAAATAGCAGTGTCAAATGACAAGAACGAGAAGGAAAAAAATTTATAGCATCAGAAAATTCGCTATTTTTCCGTATCTCCATCGGAAATTTCAATGTTAACATACCCAAAATAAATTTAAAAATGTTGGATTTAAGATGGAAAAATTTTTTGATTTTTTTTTTTATCAACATTTACCCCAAAAAAACCTGATGGTCATCTTGATTTTTTTTTGTTTTTTAACGATAACTTTGTAAATAAGCAAAATATCAAAAAAAATTATTCTAACTTAATGATTGAGAATTAAATTTCCTACAAAAAATGTAGAATCAAATTTTTTTCTATCTCGCTTAGTTTTTAAGAAATTTTTGGTTTAAAATTTTTTTTTCTGTTCTACAATTTTTTTATAGGTGATTAAATTCTCTATTTTTTTGTTTTTTTTTTTTTTTCTTAAAATTTAGAGATTGAAGGAAATAAAAATTTGATTAAATTCTGTGATGACTAACATGCTAAACTAACTTTAACGCTTAAAGTTAATTTTCATTGTCCACCTTGAAATTCAATTGGCGAGTATCAGCCGTCTGTCAACCGTCTAAATTTGCCAAATGAAGGGTTGGCGTGCATGAACGAGCGCGAGTGAGACAGCAACTATTAAATATTTGATCAGTCGTTCACCCAGGTTTTTTTCCAATCTCCCGCCATGAAAACCCGACGACGGACTTCAGTATAGTCCCACACACAGCGGACACATTCATCGTTGCGTATGTATATAACTGCGGAACGACAGCGAATATATATCCGGCAAATATTTGCTGCGTTTCCATCTTTACTATATATATACACAAACACGTATAATAAAAATCAAAGAAAATAAACGATCAACGATGAGATGCGAATGTCAATAAAAAATATACGTGTGTACAAAATAAATTTGACAAATCAAAAAAAAATTCAAACAAAACAAATCAATTAAAAAAATACTTCCTATTTTTTAAATAATGTCAACACTGTAAAAAAATTTTTTTTACCTGCCAATTATTAACATTTACAAGCAGAAAAAAATTTTTATTATTATTTTTTTTTTTTTTCATTAAAAAACTAACTTTTAAATATTTTTATAATAATTAAAATTTTTAAAATAACATTTTTATAATTTAAATATCAAGAATAATTCATTAATCGTTGGCAATTAATTTAAAACGGGTGAAATGATGCTTTGTTGCAAATTAAGAGAGATTGAGAAGAAGAAAAAAAAAGAGTAACTCGTTAGCAGAGGCGTTGGTTATCTCACTGCGAGTATAGCATAAATATAAAATTGAAAATATACATATATTGTATAGAACAAGTACATAATGTCTATAAGTGTATAAATCCAGCTAGTGAAATATTTGCCATCCAAGCAGAAGCAAAGGAGTGCGGTAAAAATGAAAAAAAGCAGCGAATCGCTTAAACCTCAGGACACGACAAACTGCCAACCCTAATGCCAATTAGTGCCATTCCAACGTCTCGAAAGCAGTGTGGAGAGGCTGGCCGCGTCCTCGACGACTTCCTTTACTTCGGGTCTTTCTTGAGAAATGGAGGAGCAAAAAACGAGTATCACAAGCAAAAGCGAACGAGCGAGAGCTGGAGTTTACGAAGCTGTTAGACGTAATTATCGTGGCTGTAAAGAAGAAACTCCCACAGCGACTTGTGTTGACGGCGCAAGATGAGACGCGCGCAGTACTCAAAATATGCATCTGCAGAGAAAGTTTTCGTGAAAAACCTCTGTGTGTGCATTGTATAGTTGGAAAATATTGCACTCGAGGGATGTACCACACAGTATACTGCACTTTATAGCGAGTTTGCGAATCCCTGCCTGGCATGAGGTTCTATGCTGCTTGTCAAAGCCACTTCTCACGCCTCAACCGCAACATCAATAAGTCTCTGCCAATTGCGAACCGGCGATCTCTCAGTAAAATCAATATATACATGAAACAAAGTGATTTTAATCACAGAAAATCCTATTTAACCATAAGAATTTTTTAGATAAAACTTTCAAAAGGAACCCCCATCAGAAATCTCAAAAATTTTTTTTCGTTTTTTGCCGATAACTCGTTAACTAAGCGAAATAATGAAAAATTTCATTTCACTTTAAAAATAGAAAATTTAATTTCTTACAAAAAATGTAGAACACATTTTTTTAATATTTCGTTTCAATTACGAGATATTTAAAAAAATTAAAATTTCAAAAAAACAATAATATCTCAAAAATTATGAGAGATGTAAAAAAATTTATTAAACGTTTTTTGTAGGAAATTTAAGCCTCAATTAATTTACTTTAGTAACATTTTTTATTATCTCGCTTATCTACCGAGTTATTACGAAAAAACAAAATTACGAAAATAGCTCGGATAGCAGATCTTTGTCGAAAATTCGGCAAAAAAAATTTTTTTTCTCATTTCCACCATATATCTAAAAACTCACCTTGAAATACTTATTAATATAGTATATTTACGTGGATTAATTAATTTCGCGATGAAATAGAGAAAAAAAACAAAATTTTAAGGCGAAAAATATGAAAAAAACAAATTTCTAATAGTTTGTTATGATTATCTCAACAAGTTGAACGATCATTAAGCCTTTATCACTATACTCGGTTAACGATCCTGAACAAGAAACTACCCCATAAATCAAAACAACCAAAGTCGATCATCGATTCACTTTGATAAAATATTCATTCAAGCGTCTTTCCAATGGTTTCATCGAGCAATTTCTCATAAAGCATTGAAGATACGACCCTTTAAAGGTGGCTGGGATTTAGTTTTGTGTGAAATGAGGCCCTTGGGCCATAAGCCCAAACGAAACAGACGGAGACAGGGATTGCGAGCAGGGGGAACGAGTGTTTGGTCGGTGTGTCAGGGGTCGTAAGGAGAATTTAGAGGAAAGTAGACAAGTTTTCCCCTCTGCCTAATACTCTGTGTACTCGCAGCAGTGTGGTAGTAGTGGACCAATTTACGGCACCCCCGAGTAATACGTTTCCACGGGCTCGAGGGGTCGTTTCTGGCCATTGTTGTCCGCTCTTTGGATTATTTTCTCTGGCATGCGGGATCCCGTTTCATTTCCTCTATTCTCTTTCCGTCAGATTCGAGGCAGACACACTTAGTTTTGCTCCGTTTCACTCACCCCAGTTGCCACCCCACTTCGTTAAACCATTGTAGAGCTTCAGCTAGATGATCTATTTTTGTATCACCGCCTCCCAAGTCATCTCCAATCTCATTCCCCTTGTAATAAATGAGACACTTTTCAAGTTATACAATTGCAACAATAATCAACCACTCAATGTGCTCATAATATATCCTCCGATAAATAAATACTTCATTAAATTATATCCAATCATCAAAAAAGAGACAAATCTCTTAAATAACATATAATTTTTTTATTTCTTTATACGCGATAACTCGGTAAATATGCAAAATAACAAAAAATATCATGAGAGTAAAATAATTGAAAATTAAATTTTCTAAAAAAAATGTTAATTAAATTTTTTTATAGCTCTTTTAGTTTTTTAAATATCTTAAAAATAAAAAAAAAAAATAAATAAATAATTTTTAATCAAAAAATTATCGAGTTCTACGATGAGTCTATTTTTATTTTTTATTTTATTTATGTTTATAGTCTGTTTTACTTTTTAAGACCGATTATAAAAGCTAATATATCACTCATTTGTCAATTAAACCGCATTTGTTTTTCCGTTTGTCATGCAGGATAAACTTTGGCTTGATTAAAAACGCAAATATTTATAATTTTACGCAGTAGAAATTATAAATACTGAAAAAAAAAATCGAATTTATCAGATTATTATAAGATTAAATAATTAATTTTCACAATTTCACACGGATCCACGCGATATTAATCAAAAAAAACATATATGTCTTCAGATCCCCTACATCGATTAGAACTTTATCAAGAGAGTTCTTATGTTAACTAACACGTGAATCACGATCTCGTCCCTGTGGCTCACTTTTTTCCATGACATCCGACACCATGTGCCTTTTTATCAATGCGTCACATCCGGTCGTCGCGAGAGTCAAGTTACTTGAGCACCAAATACGAGTTTACAAATTCACAAAATAAATTTTCAACTTGCAAAAAATTCTGTAAAAATAAATTTCAAATGTTTTTCAACAGTTGAATGTTTTTTAAAAAATTCGAAACTAAAAAATAAAAACAAAAATATGTACAACTCAATGTTGCAGAGAAGAAATAAAAATCGAAAACACGAGAGAAATTTCGGCGAAAGCCAAAATAAGGAAAAGAGAGATAAAAAAGGGTAGACGACAAATTCGCCCTGAAGTTGGCGCGATACAGTCGTTTTCGGTCGATTAACATCCGACAAGTCGGACTACATTTTGCCCGGTCGTTTGCACTCTTGGGATTGCACATTCGTCACCACAACGACGACGGCGGAATTCCGTGTGGGTAGAAATCAAGAGAGATGGAGCGAGCCAAAATCTTAAACTATCGCTCTCAATTCCTGTCTCCTCGTAATAATTCCATTAATCTTAAATTGCGAATGATAAAAGAAAAAAATGGAATTAGAAAGTTGGTGCGGCGATATTTATTTTTGATTAACATAAAGCACACGAGAGGCGACTCGGCCAATTTGCGGATCAGCGAAAATACATAAGGCACGCACGTGTTGCGATATCTGGGAATCTATAAGTCCTGCCCCCGGATAGAGTAGCACACACGAGGGGGAATAACGCACACGTGTGTACGTTATAGCGGGACAGGCACAAGTGAGAGAGTGATAAACAGACTGGGAGAGTAGGGTGGGACACGTGTCCCACAACTCGTCAGCGTATAGGCACTCCATTGAGTGCTTTGCCACCCTATGCTCGCTATTATACTGTATAACACGTTCAAGGGCTCGAGGATTCTGTATCGAAATTAGCACACAGTAGTGGTTCGAACCCCAATTGAGACTATCGTATATATGTGTGTGTGTGTGGGGTGTATAGCAGCCACGTTGATCAAATGCAAGTGGTATTAGGCCGACGCAAATACATACTAAGTGCCTGAGCGCACGTTTGTCAGCACACGTGTCTCTTCATTGGGTTTGTAACATGAAATTAGAGAAGATTATTGCCCACATCACATATATCTCATTTTGCTCCAAAAATCACTGCATTCCCGATGCATTTAATGTACAGTTAATTGCGCTTATAATAAGGTTTGTACTGGCGCCCTATTATTTTTTAGTATTGGCTGTAACGACTATTTTACAGATATTTTTATAAAACGAAAAAATGCATTAAATTTTATGAATAAAACATTTTAGCATAAATTTGATTTTTTTTTGCGAATTTAAATAATTTTTTTCTTAAGTATCAGTAGGTATAAATCATGCGGGTTTTTGTTATTAAGAAAAAAAAGTTAAAAACAACGGAGTTTTTTTGAGAATTATTATTATAAATTTTTTGTATATCAAAAATCATCACACTCGTTTTTTTTTATTAAATTGTGGTTAGTAGAAGTATTTTTATTTTTAATTAAAAACGCGTCAATTCGGATAGTGCAATACTTTGACTTAATTGACTTTATTTCAACTTTTTAATTATATTCACTTTTGAAACGATTGTGAGGCAAGTGCGGAAAGGCAGCAATTTTTTGACAGCGTGCAACGAGCCAGGACTACATTCGCAGGAAGAATTTGAAGGTTGTACGCGAGCTAAATGCGAGTGTTACAATCAAACAAGTCCCAGCAACAAATTGACCGCTATTGTGCACGCACAATATTTTTTTTGCAACAAATATCAATAATACTCGAGTTTTTTCACTCTAGTGTCGCCATTAAGTGTCCTAATTTTTCAACAGTTCTAAAAAGTCCGCAGAATTCGTAAAAAAAATAAGGCAGTTTACGCACTAGTGAAAAAAAGCCGTATTTTAGACCAGAAAGTCAGCAGCGAAAAATTCTGCCACTTTATAGCGGCTCAAGAATGAAAAAAAAAAAAAAAATCGAACTTTACAGGCATGTGTTGCAAAAACAATTGTAAAAAAATTTTCATTTCCATATTTAAAAAAAAAAAAACTAAAAATTCCTCGGAATTGTTCAATGGTTATTTATAGAAATATTAAAATTGAATATTCTAAATTAAAAATGCTCCAAACTAAAGTTCGGAGTATATGCCAGACAGTTGTTGTATTTCAATAAAAAAAAAAAAATTGCATACCGGATGTCGAGCGGCCGCAGCCGCAGCAACTGCGGCAGCATTGATTCCACCACTCGGATACATTTCCTCGTCACGTTGTCAAACGATAAGCGAAATGATGTATATATCCTCTTTTTTTGTCACTTGGCAGACGCACTCACAAGAGACTCAGCATGCTGAGTCTGTCACACATACACTCGCGTGGCACACACAAAAAGTTATCGTCGAAGAAAACAGAAAAAAAGGCGCAAGTTCACTTTAGTCACAATGACTACGTTGCCGGCATGAAACGCTTGGAGTTTGAATAGCCCGCCACAACTTCTCTAGCCATCAATCTCATGGTTTTTCAAGAGTCACCTTTCTTCGTTTTTTGCCGGCTCGTTTTGCTCAATAAAGCTGATTTCCGACCCTCGACACGCACAAAGCAACGGAATGCCCGAGGAGGGGTACGTTACACGATGCAAAAGTGAAAAAGCATCGGTATTTACTGCCGTCGGTCGGTACAGCAGAGTAGAAGCTTGATTCGGCGCAAGTGAGATGCTGAGAGACGCGGCTGTGTGCCCCCTCCTCTCAAGAGCACAACACACACACACAACTGCTGATTTCAAAATATCTGCGCGAAGATATAAAGCCGCGTGTGCGCGTCGCCTTGAAATACCTCTCTGTTTTATCAGCTGTACAAACGTCAATTTATCCACTGTTTTTATTTACTCATATATTTTCGAACGCGTGAAGCCTAGCGTGACACAGTCTAGATTTCGTCGTGCGATAAGCTCCGCATCTGCACAAACACACACGCACAAAAAATGCCAACTAATCCGCACAAAATGTGTGTTTTAATCCTTGAAAAATATTTTGCACCTTCAACTGCACTTGAAACTATCACAGATGCCGCGTAATCGCGTTAAAATACGTGAGAATGCGCACGAAACTGACGGCAACTTGACGCCACGAAATCGCCAGTGCGACTGACGCGCGTCGGACAAGTAGGGCCAAGTTTTCCCACCACGCTCGCACCGCGCCGGAGAGAGGGACAAATCCGCCCCACCATCGCCGTGTGCATGTATGTGTGTAAAGTCTGGAACAAGCGAGGAAATAACACACAGACGGTGCGCACATTCGCTCGACACTCAACGGGCACGATAGCTCTTTTACAATTATTGCGATTAGTTACGTGAATGACCGGCAGGGCGGAGAAATCACGACATGTCGGCCTAATTGAAGCCAGATAAGGACATCGACACCGCGTACGCGTCCATCAAAGGAGTTTGCGGCTGCGTTTATACGTGACTCAGCTTTATTTGGTCTCTCACGACGATCGACGCACAGACACACACACAGGTGGTGTCGTTGCGTTCCAGGAGAATTCCATCGAATAAATAAAAAAAAGGGTGGAAAAAAATTAGTTAGCGGATGATAGTCGCGGCGAGTAATTGCGAGAATTGGGTGCAAACTAGCGCATTTTATGCGGCTCGAATTCACTTCTCCCTCTGTGACTGGCTCCCCAGAGCCATCGTGCCGAGCGTAGGGGACGGTTATCGGTTCAACAAATCTGTTTATAGCGGCTCTGGCGGCGATGAGCGGATAACTTGATAATGCTCCAATCGTAAGTTACATGTTATTCGATTCGCTCGCCATAATACTCGACTATTTATTCGTCAATCGAACGCGCGCGAGTTTAACTGTACAGATATATATCCAACACATGCGTTGATGAAACACGCACAACTCTGTCTGTCCTTTTGGGCCGCAATATTGCGATAAAATCCGATCGATAAGCCATTTCGGGCGTGCAAACAATTATTATTTATATATACGAATTTTGATGTATCATCAATGTGAAATAGAATAACATTTTTTTGAACTTGGCGCTCATCGGGCAAACGCCGGGCGTGTATGTGCATGCGGTCGTGTGAAACGAGAGCAAATGACGAGTGCAGGCGCGCAGTGAGTAAGACAAAGAGGATGAAACATATGCAGGTATTAGCCGGACGACCGAGCAAACAAATCGAAAGTTTTTCGCAAAATGGCCGTGTGCGCGCGCAGAACGTCAGTAGTTTTCTCTGACACGGATGTCCGCACAGTTTTTTTCGCTCTCTCTCGCGCGCCCCTGCCCCTCGAGGCACTCGTGATTTCCCTCACTCACACACACACACCACACCACAAATATGGCGGCCATTTTTCCAACCCCCGCCGACGACGACTGCATCAGCAGCGACAGAGAAGTGGGAAAAGAGAGACAAGTGAGCGCGAGAGATAGCGAATGAGAGTGCGCCTGTTCACGCTAGGCAAGTATGTGCGCGCCGCAGTTGTGTGCAGACGTGGGTCTCGAGGTACTTAGTCGGTAAAGTAGTGTGAGTGTTTCCACTCCGATGTGAATATCGCGCTACACACAGTCCCAAGCAGTTTCCCCTATATACTTGATTGCTGCTATCGTCCATTCGCCCATAAAGGAGCGATCCGCACGGACTTGGACGCCTTCGGCCAATGCTCGAGCGTCTTGCAGTCTCTTGGCCAATAGCGAGTTGGAGCCATGTCTCAACGTTCGAGCGCAGCGCAAAGAGTCGAATAAGCCGGTGCTTTGGGCCAATCAAGAGCCGACTTTTTGCCGCCAGAGTTTGACTGTTGAGCGTCGAGTCCGCGCGGACTCTCGCTCGGTTGCAGAGCGCTCTCTGTGCATGGAATGAAGGTGCTACGCGAAGCCGCAGTGAAACATGAAAAATAGGGGGCTACACGAGAAAAAACACGGACCCACCGAGAGAGCGACTGCGGAGACTGAGCAGCATATATATGTATGTACGACGACGAGAAAGAAGAGTGCAGTGAAGTGTGTGTGTGTGTATGTGTTCGCGTCGAGGTTGGAATCGAGCTGTGGCATGGTATCCGGTGAACCGGCGGAGAGAAAAAGCTAGAGGGGATGAGAATAGAAAAGTAACATAACGAAATGTCGATCCCATTACCTAAAACTTCTCTTCCTCGCGCGCACATGTCTATACAATCTTCCTTTCAACTCTTAATCCAGGGAGGATTAGAAAATACCGATTGTCATGCTTCGCGGAAACGAATCATCTCCTGCGCGTGTGACGGAAGCAGCCTGAGAGTCTTTTTCATCCTGTAACAATAATAGAAAATTACAAACTGGAAAAGGGATGAGCTAGGTGGTCTTGAGTAAGTGTCGCGTTTTTCAAACTCTAAATTTGTATTTCTGCGCATCCTGAAGAACTTTGGACAAAACTTTCGATTAACTGAAACATATGGACAGTATATAATCATCTGTGAAAAGCTCAATAAACGTTTTATCACTAGATGTACCTATATAGTTATAGGAATACCGTACTCTTCGGTCAGTGCATGTTTGAAAAATTTTTTTTTCAATTTCAAGTAACATAATTGCTTTACGAGTCAAAATCTTGATTTTTAAGACCTCTTACTAGATATTTTACGACTGAAAGACTTGTATTTATGTAGAAAGTGAAAAATCTAGAGTGATTGTGATCATTTTAGTGTATTCGTGTCGGAGGCCAATCAGCATTGGGGAAATCTTATTGTCCGCAACGTTTATCGGTTTTTCGAATTAACAATTATGAATAATTAATATCTTGTTAACGATCCCGAATTGACCGTATTTTTATACGGTCCAAAATCAAGCGAGAGTCTTTGAATGCGAACTACGAACTTTCGATAGAATAACATAGGGTTATATGGTAAAATTTTTTTACAAGTTATATAAATGGGCTTGTCATCAGTAGGATAGCTGGGAAAATGTTCAATCGGTCTTAATAATAAAACTTAAGGTAGTTGTAGCGCTACAGTCCCAGCCATAACTTCCGTCCAAACTCGGGTGCTCTCGCGTCTGTATTAGTTGCGTAGACACTCTGACAAGATTTTTTGGCCGCGACTGTCACGAATTCGGTGCGCGCAGGCCTAATCTCGCACTCCGCGCCCTTATAAGCCCGTCTTAGCGTAGAAAACCATGAAACTGCGATGATTTAAACATATATATTGGCGAAACTATATAACTTATTTCATGAATATTTTAAGAAGAAGAAGAAGAGATGGCCGATTTCTAAAAAGATCAAATTAAAGCTTATGAAATTATCTGTAAAATGACCTACACAACTTTTACTTTCATACAATATTTTCATTATTTTTAATGTAGATCAAAACTATACATATAAAATCCATCTCTGGTGAGGCCGAATGGCGTTTTTTTATGTTTAAAAACAATTTAAATAAAATAATTATAACGTTACTCGTCACAATTTTACACTTCTGTTAATTAATTACAAAATTTTTCAGATATCGAACTATAACCCATTATTAGCGAGAATTTGGGCCTAGATGAAAAAAATTATAGTTTGACTGCATTCACGAGGTAAGTGAGAATTTTATTTTATTTCATTATTATTGTTATTATTTATGGGTTCTCACGTGGGTCTTTTGTCGCGGCTTATTCCCGCGATATTCATCTGGAAGTTTATTACGCCGGGCCCAGTCTTTTTCATTGCACATCAGGCCCAGAGTGCTTTTATTCCCATTGTATATAATACAGAGAGGCTTTGCTACGCAACATCGACGAGACTATATGCGGGATGATGCTTATATGTGCAATGTAACATATACAGAAAGGAAGAGAGAGAGACAGCGAGAAAGTGTTCGCGAAGCTGTCGGTTGCGCTCGGTCGGCTGCGGTTACGCTGCCGCCGCCGTCGCCGCAGCCGGTTTGCGTGTTCGTCCGTGTTCGTTGGTGGATATGTGTCCTCGTAGTGCTCGATGCTCGCCAAGGAAGCAAAAAGGGGAACTCGCGCGCGCGCGCGCATCAGTGGGAGTATATATAAGAATGAGAGGGGTATATAAAGCGGCGGGGTTGTTGCAAACGAGAGCGAGCAGGACTATTCGCGTCGGTGGTGCTCTATACTGTGAGAGAGCAAAATGGGGAGAGCGAGACGGGCGAACTCAGTCGTCGTGGTTCGTGCGGTTAACCACACCGATGCTCTCAACCCACGGCGACTCGAACGACCGCACAGCAATCCGAGCGAGCCCCTCAGCTACTTCCGGACGTCCACAAAAGCGATGGCCTTTTCTTACTCTCGCGTCTTTCTTCACTTGTAATGGGCCTTTTTAAATTCATACATATAAACCTGCTCTAGCCCCCGCAAATATCACCAGTGCTTCAGTTTTTTTTATTTTTTATTTTTCTAGTTATTGCGCTGTAATTGCGTTTATTTAAATGTGCTCGAGTGGAAAAGGAAAGTATGGGGCAGACACTGCTACAGTAAAGAATATGAGCCTTTCCGCACATGGTAAAATTATAATCCTCAATTTTTTTAGAAGTAAAAAAAAATAAAACTAAATAACTGGTGTGAGGGTTAATTAATCAGATAAAAATACATCTACATTTCAGATGATAATATAATTTTTTTTACTTCTAAATCTCATCGAATCTCTGAAACATATTCAAACATATAAAAACACTCTTTAATCGGCTATTCGCCAATAGTACAAATGTTTTATAACTACGTTATCTGAAAAATAAATTATTGAACGATAAAAGAGAAATAAATATATCTACAATAAATTTCGATTTTTTTGCTAGAGAAAAAAATTTTTTTGTAAGATTTTCAACAAATCGGGGTATTAAATCTCATAGTTTTTGTATTTTTGCGATATAACTTGATAAATAACGAAGATAATAAAAAATGTCATAAGAGTTGAATGATCAAGGATTTAATTACCTACAAAATACTTGAAGTAAATTTTTTTGTAACACCCTCAGTTTTTGAGATATTATTTGTTTTTAAAAATTCTTATTTTTCGTTTTATCTCGTAAACTACGCAAAACGTGAGGGTCAAAAAATCAGAAATTGATAAAAATTTGTACATCACTTCCAAATTATCCCTTTGATTGATCAATAAAATTTTGAAGGGATTTGTCGTCTATGAGTGGAGAAATTAATTCGTACAGTTTGACTAAAATACACCAGGCCTTTATGGCACTGTCCGAATTGACGCACTCTTAATAAAAAATAAAAATACTTCTACTAACCAGAATTTAATAAAAAACGACTATAATGATCTTTGATAGACGATATAGTCACTTATATTCAAGAAAAAAATTATTCAAGTTCGTATGAATATTCAAATTTATGCTAAAATATTTTAATCATGAAATTTAATGCATTTTATCGGTTTATAACAATATCTATAAAAATGATTAATTTCCTTCGGTTGGCTAAAACTCCTTAGTACATTTAATATTTAATGTAATATAGTTGTTTTAAAAAATCCATTAAACGATCGAAAATTAAAAACCTTGTTTCTCGAGATCTGAAAAAAAAAAAAAAATTTTTTTTCAAGCTTAATTTTGAATTTTGAAATTTTCTCCTGTCACCTATAAAATACTGGAATAGAAAATTTGATATTAAATTAATTTTATAGAATTAGAATATATATGATGTTGAGAAAAAAAAGTTTTTCCACGCCGAATTTATACTTGTTACCACACCATTTTCACGAATACAATAGGCCTACCAGCTGATCTACATCTCAAAAAACCTGATTACAGGTTTGCTACATCTCGCGCCTTCGAATGTACATCAGAAAAGTTTCACTTTTTCGACTGAAACCGCATTTCTCAGAAGTCAATTCGTTCTTTTGATCGCGAATTAACACATTTTTTTAACGTCTTCACACACTCTTTCAAATGTATTTGATTTTCTGAGAAGAGATAGCATACATAATATTTAGAAAGAGCAAGTTTATATATACACATAAATTCGAAGAATTTTTTTCCACAGATATTAGAGCTTATCTCTCCATGTTTAGTCGACTCTTCAGAGACGATCTTTTGATCTGTCTGGCGAATTCATGTTTACATGTTGCGGTAAAACCGCGTGGTATGAACATATGCGTTATAGAAATGGATAAAAAATTCTGACAACTCCCGAAGAGATTCACGACTAAAATTGAAATTCCTCATACATAATAATGTAAAATATAGATGTGTTTGCACACATTGCAGTGTGTATTACTTTCTCTTTCGTCACTTGCGCGCATGGCATCATCATATCGCGTATACAAGCGCTGAGATTCGAAGAATCGATCTCGTCTTGCCGACGACGAGACTCTGGCTTTTGTGTCCCTCCGTACCCAAGCAATATCGAATTTCCGAACACAGCCTGAAGCACACTGTAGTGCCCTTAGGGGCCCTGTTGGGCTGGCTGAAGTGAAACTCACGCCTGCGAACGCACAAATGTTTTTAGGAACGAAGAAAAAATATCGAGGGCGCATATTACATCGTTAGAAACGTGCAGAAACCTTATATCCTATTTTGGGGGAAGAAATTATATTTGAGAAGGGTCTTCGTATAGCTGAATCACTATACTTGTGTGTGTTGACGTTGCCGACGTGCATTGACTAATATTTCGATCACGTCAATAAATTTTTTGGGCATCACACTCAATTGTCAATTGCTTGTTATAAATACAACGCAATTTTAAAAAGCCTTTTCAGACCTATATCTGAGGCAGTTAAAAAAATTTCATGTCACAATCAATTTTTCGTTTTTATTCAATTTTTTTTTCGCAGTTGTATATTTTTTTTATTTTCGATATCTGAAATATACAAAATGGATTTTATAAACTGAATTTGATTGTGCGTATATGAAAAAATGTTAGGATAATTCATCGTGACAGTTATCGCGTGTAGAATAAAATAAAATAAAATTTTCGTGTCCATTGGGACACGGAATATTGTAGTAAAATATTTGAGCTAGATTATATGCGGTACATATAATGTTTGTTCTAACGAAAACCGATAGCAGAGGTGGTTGTGCGTCATCACCGACATATAGTTCTATTGTTCCCACAAATAACAATAATTTTTGATTGGATTAAAAAATAATGTATCTTTTTCATTTTTTTGAGATATAACCGATTTTTTTAAATATCTCGAAAATGAAGCAAAATACAAAAAAAAATTATTCTATATTTTTTGTAGGGAATTTAATTATCTTTTATTTAACTCTGATAATATTTTTTATTATCTCGCTTAGTTACAGAGTTATTTGTCAAAAACTAAAAAAAAAATCATAAAAGAGCCGAGATTTTTCATTTTATAGTTTTTTTTTTGGGGTATTTTTACAAAATATTTAATACCTGACAGCGGTTTTCCCGGAATCAGATTGAACCCGCATATATTGGGAACAAATTGTCGACGAGATGTTTTAGGACATGTGTGCGTGTGTGGCGCGTTTCTGCGATCGTGTCATGTATGTCGAATATCGAAAACCACGTGAGCTGTTATTCGCGCTTCAAAACACCGCTCCCTCTGCGCGACGTCGAGCATGCATATATACGAATTATACATGTCTTTCCTCGACACAGGCGCGGCGTGTCGTCTTCTTGCTATAGGGTTAATACCGGTAGTACCGGTGCCGCCTCTCGGCGTTGCTCGTTCACGGAATTAACACGACCTACGATTTATGGTATGCTCCTCTCGGGTCCTCTCCATACCACACACCCAAGACGTGTAAGAACCTACATGCACATCAATATACTTATATACGCAATATTGAGTGGGTTCGCTTAATTCCACCGCCGCCACTGGGCTCCTTACGACAGCTCGACAAGCGTCCATGCTGCTCTCGGCCGCTTCCCGCGTTTGATTATTCATGGACCGATTAATTAATGAGCTTGCTCAGTCGAATTATCCGACTGGGAACATGCAAATATAAAAAAAACCTAATAGAACGTTTTATCACATATATCTATCGATATAGAGCTCGAGTGGATTCATCGAAAATGAGGAAAAATAAAAAAAATCCACAATATTTTTCATGATAATATAAATATCTCAAAACTGAATTTTTTCTAGGAATTAATAAAAAAATTTTATATGAACGAAATTATTTTTTATTTCGCAATTTGATTTTTTTTTTATTTTATACGATATATTGAAATGCAAATTTAATATTGAAATTAATGCCGTAAAATGGAATAAAAAAATTATTGGTGGATTGAAAGTTGTTTTTTTTTTTTATTGAATGATTTGAATTAATTGGCAACAGGCTGAACGAAGGATAGGTCGTACTCCTGAAAATACTCCGTCTGACCACGAAAAACTGGCCGCTGCGTCTCGCCACGGCTCTGACTAGTGGTATACAAGTGAAAATGAGAGTTTTCGGGCATCCACGAGTAATTTCTACGCCAAAAGCTGTGATGAGAAAAAGAAAGTGATGAGAAATAATTATGTAATACAGTGATAAACGTTTTGCCCTTCGAGGATATTTTTTCTACAGTTAGTTTAGAGTCCTAAAAACACCCGAAAAAATCAGCAAGCTCCTAGCAATATTTTAAGACCATCGCACAACCCCAAACCTCAAATTTATGGGAAAATAATTATGAAATATAGTGTTAAGTGTTTCATTTCACGGTGTTAATTTTTTCCACAGTTTGTTTAGAGTCCCAAAAACATCCAAAAAAATTTGCAACCCCCTAACGTCGTTTTAAACTATCAATTATATAAAAAACAAATAGCTCACTCAGCAAGGCGGGCGTAAAAATGATATAGTTATCTCTAAAAAACATGAATAAATGCTTAAAAAAATTTTTTTATCACATTAAGACTAAAATTTTAGAAAAATCCACCTATAGTTAATATTTTGAACTATTTGTCATGTAAAAAATTATGACTATTATTTTTTTTCCTGCTCATTAATTCATAACAAAAAACACGGATTGCTTATATATTCTAATTTTTTCAGTTAAAGTCATGCATATGATAATTGCGCGTATAAAAATTTATCCCTCACGCGAATTCGACGGTGTATATTGACACACATCCGGTTACGACCCCTATAAAAAATATAAAAATTCTAATGAAAGGAAAAAAACACAAAGAAACAGTCTAATACAATTCTCGTCAAAGCCCTTTCGCTCATAACACAGGGTGACAAATTGAGATGATCCAAATCCCCGACAGCTCGGGGGGTTATAACCCTCCACGTTGCCATCACAGTGACATCAGTATAGATGGAGAGGGGGCGTTGGATTGGGTCGACCCAGGGGGACTCCTTGGGACTACCGTTGAGCGCTAATGGAATTACTCGCTCCTAGAAGTTTTTAACGGTCGATTTGCCTCGGCTGTCTCCCTCTGGTGCATTGGCTTACATGTGGCTTTATCGCCGCACCCGCAGTTACTCACCCTCGTTGCAGACCGGCATTTGCGCCCCGATTTCGTCCGCCGTTTCGTCACACTGGGGGTCAAAACTGCCCGCAGATGTCGCTCCATCCCCAATTCATCTCTATCTCTTGCAACTCTCTGGCATTAGATCTCACACGTTCAATACACGCCCTTGAGCAAATCCACCGGGGCAAACCACCCCTACAGAGATCAGGTACGTTCACACTCTTTTTTTTTTTTAGACACGTGTGTATACATGACTATATATGAGAGTTTATAGGACGAGTCCTCGCCCTGTGCTCGTGCTTTTCACATTGGGGAGCGTATAAAGTCAACGTACCCCTTTTGAAAAGCCGAGCAAACTTTGGCGCCAAAGTCAGTACTGTATTCTTTTGCTGATGTTTACTCGTCGAGTCCTTTGTGCTCTTGTTCAAGGCGCTCTACTCTGCGACACTGTAATATTGTTTTTGCTTTCTGTTTGGCTTAGCTCCATTATTGCCGCTTTTATTCTTTTGTTTGAGTCTTAGTGTTCTCGAGTGTTTTACACCGCAGTTTAGTTGGATATTGTCAAATAGATTTTTTAGTTTACTAACAGTAATACTCTGTCATGTCAATTTTAGTTGGATATTTTATTGTTTAATTGTTTTTTTTTTTTGGTGTATTTATAATGTTTAATAGTAAGGCTTTGGGGTTTCTTTGTTTAGGGTTTAATGAAAAATGTTATGAGTTAAATGATACTAAGGTTGTTACTGGTGTATGATTTTTTTGGTGGTGTTGTAGCATTGGCCGAACCAACTGAAGGAAATTAATAATTTTTACAGATATTGTTATTAACCGATAAAATGCATTAAATTTCATGATTAAAATATTTTAGCATAAATTTGAATATTCATACGAACTTGAATAATTTTTTTCTTGAATATAAGTGACTATATCGTCTATCAAAGATCATTATAGTCGTTTTTTATTAAATTCTGGTTAGTAGAAGTATTTTTATTTTTTATTAAGAGTGCGTCAATTCGGACAGTGCCATAAAGGCCTGGTGTATTTTAGTCAAACTGTACGAATTAATTTCTCCACTCATAGACGACAAATCCCTTCAAAATTTTATTGATCAATCAAAGGGATAATTTGGAAGTGATGTACAAATTTTTATCAATTTCTGATTTTTTGACCCTCACGTTTTGCGTAGTTTACGAGATAAAACGAAAAATAAGAATTTTTAAAAACAAATAATATCTCAAAAACTGAGGGTGTTACAAAAAAATTTACTTCAAGTATTTTGTAGGTAATTAAATCCTTGATCATTCAACTCTTATGACATTTTTTATTATCTTCGTTATTTATCAAGTTATATCGCAAAAATACAAAAACTATGAGATTTAATACCCCGATTTGTTGAAAATCTTACAAAAAAAATTTTTTTCTCTAGCAAAAAAATCGAAATTTATTGTAAATATATTTATTTCTCATTTATCGTTTAATAATTTATTTTTCCTACTGTTTTTCTAATGTTTCACAATAAGATTTTTCTGATTCCTTTATTTTGCATTTTGATATTTTAATTTTTTATTTCAGATAAAGCAGTTATAAAAAATTTTTACTGTTGGTGGAGAGCCGGTTAAAGTGCGTGTTTTTATGTTTGAATATGTTTCAGAGATTCAATGTGATTTAAAAGTATAAAAAAATTATAATATTATTATCAGAGATATACATGCATTTTTCTTCTTTTCTCATATATGAATACTAAAATAGATATACACAGTAAATCCAGGTGCGGGATAATCCGAGATAAGGATGATCAGACCTGTGTGTAGACCACTTGAACACATGTTGCTATTTTCGAAATATCTTCCTCCGCCTGTGCCCTCGTGTCGTCCCCGCGGCCTCAATACGCCTCTTATGATGTACACACACCCATATATTCAATAGATAACTCAACGTGTTTTATCGAGCCTTCGGCACTTGTAAATCCAGATAAGCTGCTCGCAATGTAATATCTTCAATACTCGACTCCTCGAGCAAAATTATAGAAAAATCACTCATGTTCCAATATATTCCTTATCTCAATGTTCCCTCACCGACTATTGTCAATCGCTTCAATTTTATAGAACACTCGAGCCCAATCATAAATAAAAAAAAAAAAAATAGCTGCTCAATCCCTTTCTACTCTATGGAGCGAGAGAGGAGCTCTTCAGATTATTTTATCTCCAATTCATATTGAAATCTTTTTTCTCCCTTGAGATTTTTATTCACTGATTTTTTATCTTACTCGAAAATTTCTTAATTTTATAAAGAAAAAAATATGATGAGTAAATAAGTTGTATTTTTTTAAGGGTACTCTGCCACCTGGGGGATGGTCTGGTGGAACTCATATGACAGCGCTATACATGCATGCAAGATCATTGTTCTATTCGGTGATCGGCTAAAATGTAATTTTTATTTTTCTATTTTTATATAATTATTGAAAATAGTCTTATAATCGATTATTAATTATTCAAGAATAAAAAAAATTGGCAGAAGTAATTATAAAATATTCATATAAATGTGAAATTAAAAAGGTAATATTCTCAATTTTTCAGTAAATAAAAAATTATTCATTTTTTTAATGCATTTTTTGAATAATTAGAATTATTGTGTAAAATAATTAGTATTCAAAAATTGTTAATTTTTTTTCCGAAAAATTATTATGATATAATAATAATATATATTATTGAGAAATTGAATAAAATTATCTACTAATTTTCAAATGTATTAGAATTTATTAATTACACTAATCATTATACTTATTTTTAAATTTTACCAATCTATTAATGACAGGAAATTTAAGGTTTTTTCAACATTACGTCACAAAAATCTTGAGAGGGTGCAGGCAAGTTGCGGTTAATTTTTATTATTTATTTTCTGAGCCATCGATATACCGGACTAATATCAAACATTAATTTTATCTCAACAATCAGTAATTATAAGTGAAAATTAGTCATTATTAATTCAATTTCAAAATTAACTAATTTTTCAGATAATTATCAATGTTTTTTTCCATATTACTAACTAACCAAGTAATTTATGTTGTATTTATCATTATAATACTATTTTTTTTTGATTACTAATTTTATAAACAGATAATTCAAATTTTTTCAATAAAGAAAAAAAATTTGACTTTTATTTATTTCAAGTGTTTATAGATTAAAAATAAACAATTAATAATCGAATAATGTCTGAAATTATTTGTTGAATAAATTATTTTTGCCGATCTTTTATTTTTAACGGCAAAAAAATTAAACGCGACACATACAGATGTAAATAACCACCTGAATAAAAAGTTTTTTTTTTTTTTAATATCGATATTTGATCGTTCGGGGGATGTAATCAGAATTCTCTGCAAGACTTGAAATCGTCGAGCATGTATTGTACACATCGGTATTTAATTAGAGAACAGCTCCGTCCAGAACGACGTTATTAAGCATGGTTGGCTTGGCAATTCCCGACGCTACCGCCAGAGGCCGCTTTATGAGTGGCTCAACTTAAGACCATATAACACACACCCTGAGAAAGCACTAGGGTAGTTTGATGTCACGACTTATTGCCACTGCGAAAATCCTCTGTTGAAAGGTCTCTGCAAAATTACAGCGATTGAAATCAATTCTTTGCTGGCCTGCTAATTGCCTACACCACAGCAACGTGCGTGAATGCTCGGATGGAGTCTTTGTTTATGAGTATATCTATAGGTTTTAATGCTGTGGCATTAAACTTCGATATATGTCCGTTAAGATTCGTGTAACTGTACCTCGCACACAGTGGTTTCCGCTCACGCGATCGCGCGAAACCATTTCGATATTTATATTATATACATATATTAGCGATGTAATGACGGGAGTATAAGACTTCTTAGAAAGTAAAATTATTCCTCATAAATTTTTTTTTCTTTCGCACTAAAATTACCGGCTATTTTCCTTTCTCGTGACGATCGATAAATATATTTCAAATGACTGCAATCGATTTCAGATTTTACTTCAGTATATTTCCATTAGTATATATATTAGTCATGCGATAAAAAAAATATTTTTATGTCACAATTTTGAAAAAACTAGCATGTGCACGGGTATCTAATTTTTTTAGAAGTTTTTTCGACTCTAATACAACTATGAAAAAAATTTTATTACTCAGCAAATCATTTAACAGCGTATTTCATAATTTTTTCTCATAAATTTGAGGTTTGCGGGTGGAAAATGGTCGTTAAAACGAGTCCAGGGGGTTGCAAATTTTTTTGGTGATTCTTTAGACTATAAAGCAACTATCTAAGAAATTTCATGGCAAAGCAAAACATTTAATACTATATTACATCATTATTTCGTATAAATTTGGGGTTTATAGGGGTGACCGATGGTTTTAAAATGACGCTAGGGGGTTGAAAATTTTTTCGGATGTTTTTGGGACGCAAAACTAACTGTAGAAAAAATAACACCGTGAAACAAACCATTTAACACTATATTTCATAATTATTTCTCATAAATTTGAGGTTTGGGGTTGTGCGATGGTCTTTAAAACAACGCCAGGGGGTTGCTGATTTTTTTGAGAGTTCTTCAAACTGTCATGTAACTATAAAAAAAATTTTCAATACTACCCAAAACATTTAACACTATCTTTCATAATTTTTTCTCATAAATTTGAGGTTTGCGATGGCTTTAAAAACGACTTCACGTATTATAAATTTTTTTTAGATGTTTTTCTCAAAATAAACGTATACATATATGTCGTGTAAAAATCGTATAAAAAATCAGTCCAAAAATAATATTCAAAGGCCGAATCCCTCTATATTCAGGTTACATAATTTTGCGCTTCGTAAATTACGCATATAATCCTCGACATAATATCACACGGATGAAAATCCCTATACCCCTAATGCAAGTCCTGATGCAGAGAACTCGCCCGCACTGGACAAAGCACATTTGAAAAGCAATCGAGCTTGTATTAACGTTGATTCGTACTCACCAGATCCACGTATATGCGCGAACGGATGTAATCGCGCTGGTGTAGTTCGCCCGCGTATAGGAAACGATGCGGCTCGTGGTTTACTACACATATACACACACAGCCAATGTATTTGCGTGGCGTACACCATTGCCATCAGAGCATCCGGGCGAATGAACGAGCACCGATTATCAACATTATCATTATTATTCATACCATATTACAGGCGAGTTACCGGGCGTGTCCTGGGGCTGCGGGCGAGATATCCGCGCTCTACTCGCGTATCCCTCTCGATCTTTACCCCTTTCCGCTGTTTTCCCTATCTGTCCCTTTCTGCACCAGGTTTATAATCCTCGTTAAACAGGATAATCAAAATAAATTCATTGCGTAACGCGATCAAGCGCGTCGCACGTTCGATCCTCCATGCGTGACGCTCGATCGTGTTATAAGCCGCATCTAAGTGCTTACTTTTCTCCCTCTCTCGAGTATTTTAATTCCCCCCCAAGTGTTTAGCTTCCCTTGAATCGCGCGCTCATTAGCCTCCACCTTTATTCTCTGCAATCTTATAACGTGCACTGAATATTCATTAATTTTTTTTCCCTTTTCCCCGACGTCGCGTTTTACGCGAAACCTTTTCATCGACTTTAATTGAGTCCAGGCAGTGTGCGTGACAATGAGAGCGGCTTGTAATCGCAGACCTACTTCGATTAAGCGATTCTCCGGTGCATTCTCGCGTCAACGCTTTATTTATGTATGCATATAGGTATATAGATGTATAATACAAATACATTCCTGTTAATGCTCGAGAAATTCTATAAATGGCTTTACTCGCGTTTGCGCGCGAGGGCCTTTTTTGCATGCAAATTATTTACCGTCTGTCGGTTTAGTGAGTGTTCACACCCCAAGAAAACTTTTTTGTTTTCAATTTTTATTCAGTCAGTATTTAGATCAGTGTAGAGGTATATTCTTTCAATTACTTCACAGTTTTGATTGGAAATTAACAATAATTGAAATAAGTTTAATTGTAATTTGTGACTATCAATATGGCGTACTCTGAGACAGCTGTTTTGATAAACAGAGGGGGTAAAGAGTCGATATTTGAGGTTATGATTTTGTGTTTACTGCTTATAGTCGTAAATAATAATTTTTATTGAAATCCGTATTTTTAAGGCGAAATATTCATGCTAATATTTAAACACGTAAATGGAGTGCCACATTTCTAACCTGTGACATGATGTATCATGTCAAAATGACAATTTTGAGCAACTTTTTGCAAAAATTGAGTGAAAATAGTGGGAAAAATCGAGATTTCGATGGTCATTGAATTGTTCCTCAGTTTTATAGATTTATTATTTGTTTTCCAATCTAAAAATAGGGGGAAAAAAATTTTTTTTGGCCACAATTTACAACAGAAAACTCTTTTTTTTGATTTTTTTGGCGATACACCTACTTGCTGCAAGTATGCACAATTTTTAAAAATCAGTTCTCAAGTTGAATCCTACAAAAAATGTAAAATGATTTTTTTTTTTTTGCAGGTACTGTTCTATATAGTAATTATTACAAAACAAATTTGTGTTAAAGCACTGTTGTGTTATTCTTTGCACGAATATTTATCAAAATTTAATACTTTATCATCAACTGATTTTTAAACGCGTTCAGTCAAGTCTCAATTGATTTTTATTGACTAGAATTTTGTTGAAATAATTGAATAATATTATTATAATAGTTTTATCTCTTCAAAACTACCCCTTGTATGGTTTGACACCTCTTCGCACAGAGTCCAAGCACCCAAGCAGCGCGGCAACGTCGTTAATCAATATTTAACCCGCAAACTGAATAATAAACGACTCTGAGAGGCGTTCTGGAGCACACACAATTGTGAAGTTGGTGGAGGGAACAACATGGAACGAAACTCGGCGTCTCCGGAGGTTCTGTGTGACACGGTATTCATTTGACATTTAATTAAGGCACTGAAGGAAGTGTAGGAGCGACAGAAAGCCGTTGAACGTGGCACTTTCTGCTCTATATCTGTCCTCCTTGCCTAACTATTATTATTATCGCCCTGACTATTATTATTATTCGTATAATCATAAATATCGTTATTATTCTCCGGCACGCTGGGTCGTCCATAACTGTCGGCGACGGGCGGTGACTTAATAACACTTTGCTGCCTTGCCCTAATGGGACCCGCGGACCGTGTAAGCCTACCAATTTATACTCTCGTGCCTCGTCGCCCTCCACCCTTCCTCATCCGCCCAACTTTGTCCCCCTTCGTTATACTGCTTCTATAGGGTGTTTCAAAAGAAAAAAAAAATACATACTCGTGCAATTTCAAGTCTAAAGCTGGCCAGCAAAAAAATTCAACTCAAAGGGGTAGTTTTTCGAATTATTTTCATCTCAAGTGACCAATTAAAACAAAATCTTTTTTTTAAACGAATATTATAACATTTATATTTCGAAATTAAGTTGAAAATTTTATTATTATTATTTTTTATTTGCATAAAAACTTTTTAGAATTTTTTTTTTTTTCATTAGTGTCTCGATAACTTGGTAAATAAGTGAGATAGAAAAAAATTTATAGAAGATAAATGATTGGAAATTTAATTTTCTACAAAAAATATAGAATAATTTTTTTTGATATTTTGCTTTCTTTTTGAGATATTTAGAAAAATGAAAAATTTCTTAAAAACTAAAAGGGATGAAAAAATTCTATGTGCGACCTATTGGAAATTGATGGGATGATTTATTGGAAGTAAAAATAACAACATTTATTTAATTTAACCTTCTTTTTCTTATATTCAACGAAAACAAAAGTGAAAATCGCGTTGGAATCAGCGCGTATAGTGTTTATCGCGCGAAATCGAGCACTTGAAAAGCAGTCATTAAATTAAAGCACGGCTAGACTTTCGCAGAGTGTATATAAGGTATATACCGTTGCATAAAACCGGCAACGACCGGTTATGCGAACGAAATATAAGTGGGGATAAAATATGTGCGAATAAAAGAAAAATATACGTGAAGCTGGGGAAGAGTAATTATCGCGCGTTTTTTATATACACGCTTGTTAACATTTCTTGTGCTTATACACGGCGCGCTCATATATTCGTGTATCAGATGTATATTTATGTAAATAAGAGCATATGCTCTTGGTGGAATATGTATATGTCGCTTTAGAGCAGCTCTATTTGCCTGATGTGTATCGATCACTTGATTGGCCCTGACAATATCGCCAATTTACGTAATCTCGTCGTTTCTACCATGAATTTATGATTTTACAGAATGTATTATAGACAATCTCTGTATAGACAAGTTAAAGATGTCGCCAGAGGAATATTTAATTACTGTTGTCGATTCTCAACCTGTGCTTTTAATCTTTTGATTAAGTGAAATTCAAAATAATGTCACACCGCGTTATTATGCTATTTAAAAAATTTTAAATGAAAAAAAAAATTTTTTTTTTCAGCTTTATATCACGATTACATTTATGAATTAATTAATTTACTATTTAATTATTTTGGTTTTTAATAATTACTGCAGGCATTTTTTTGATTTTTTAAAAAATTTTATCGTAATGATTACTGTTGCGCTTTTTTGTATGGAAATATTTTGTTTTTTTCTCAAGAAACTTAAAGTGTAAAAAATATGCAATGGAATTTATGTTCACTGTAATAATAGTGGAAAAATATTTTTTTTTTTTTTGTTTTAAATAATATTCAGTATGAGTTTTGCAATATTTTTATGTGGCATTGCGCGTATACTGAAGAAAATGTTGAGATGATCTGCAGCAGCTCTATAAACCAGACTCGTAAAAAAATTCCCTTTTTTTATACTTGGACGCGTTCAGTTTAAAAGAAATGTGAGATTATGGTAGATTATATATCAAGGGTGTATATATAAGAGAAGTTATTTAGACAGGTGTGAAAATTAGTGCAGAGATTAAAACTGAGTTTTGCTGTAACAATTTTTTTCTACTTTTAATTTTTTTTAGAGTACAATTGCCCAGAAACTGTTGTTTACATGCATTTAAATTTATTTTTAAGCTCTGAAATATTCGTAAAAACATTAATTTTAGATTTTCATAATAGAATTTCATCTCTAGCTTATAGTTTAATGACTAAATAAAATTTATAACAAGATTAGAACAAAAAAAAAAAAATTCAAAAATTCGAATTTTGATGATAATTTTAATGTTTAATTTTTACAGATATTTTCATTGAAAATGGCGTTAAAACAATGGAAATTTTTTAGAAAAATTTTACATTTTTTCAAAGTATTTTTGAAAAAAAAAAAAAAAAAATTCGTAATTATTTAATTGTAATTTTATAAAAAAAATAATATTGTGCAGATATTCACGTGGATGAACATATTTCATGATATGAAATATTTTCCCCGATGAACTATTTTCCCAGTATAAAAACTCTCGAATCGTCTTGTTTACATTGCGAATCAACGTGAGTTTTGCCTCGCAGGATACATATATAAACGCAAAATTTTTATACACGCATATAGATATATATAAGTATGCACAGCACCATACACTCTTCTATATCTCGCACGCCGAGTTATTTGAGATACGCGTTTGCCGCACGTGCAAAAAAAAGCTTGCGTATATTTACGCGCCTCCGTAAAGCCTCGACATATTTATACACCAACACACGTGAATTTTTTCCACGTGCGACATCTACACAGCCAGTTGAAAAATAAATAATTCAATCCCTGTTGCCTGGGTGAAATCACTGCTGCTGCTGCTGCTGCAGCATATGAGAGACATTTAATATTTTCATAAACAAATGCAACGTGTCGAATGAAAATGTGTTTGTAAAAAAAATCTATGCTCTTATATTTGCAGTGTTTTATTATTTTTCAAATATGCAATTCTATTCTCTTCTATTTTTTTTTTTAGCAACGAAAATCCGAGAATACAGCAACGAATAAAATTTTTATTCCACCACCTAAAAAGCTCGCGAAACGTGACTTAAAACAAAGATTAAAGTGCCTGCCAACACACCCGCGTTTTATATCTCTAGCATATTATACGGGTGCACCCCTCGTGCCAAAAGCGACAACGATCCAGACGTGTATTAGTAGATGCTTTTTTTAAAATTATTATTATATATGTAAAAGATGCGCCTGGGTTATTTTTCTTTATTATTTTTTACCATAGCTCGAGTACAATCTTTCACCTCCCTGCGTCTATTTTTTTTTTGCTTTTACAACAAAGTGAAGCCTTTTCGCTGGCAATTTTACCTCTTTCGCCTCGGTGCATTTTATATTTATGTTACCGACTACTCCCTCGTTGCTACTGTATCTTGCAAACGAATTTATTAGCGAACGTGTGAAAAACACGAGCGCCGACGACAAATTATTATTAAAACATTTACGCTCCGACGAGTTATATTTCTCTACGATAATTTTTTTTTTTAGCTTGACATTTTTGTTTTCAACTCTTGGTATTTTAAATATTTACATGGAAAAAATTTTAGTTTTTAATTCACACGTTTTTTTTTTTTATGATGTGAATTATTATTAAAAGATGGAATTTAAAAATTTTTTTTTCGCCTTTTTATTGCAGTATGAATTTTTAATTTTAAAATAATTTTAAATAATTATGTAATGTAGTATTTAATGTTTTGCTTAGTTACGATATTTTTCCTATAGTTAGTTTAGCGTCCCAAACACACCGTAAAAAATCAGTGACCCTCTATCGTCGTTTAAAGATCATTGGCCACCCTCTAAACCTCAAATTTACGAGAAATAATTATGAAATATAGTGTTAAATATTTTGCATTACGATGAGATTTTTTTTACATTTGATTTAGAGTCCCAAAAATACCCTAAAAAATCAGCAGACCCCTGGCGTTGTTTTAAAAACCATCGCACACCCTATAAACCCCAAATTCATAGGAAATAATTATAAAATATAGTGTTAAATGTTTTACTTGGCAATGAAATTTTTTTATAAATGCCTCAGAGTCTAAAGAGCCTCCAAAAAAATTTGCAACCTTCTGTATACTCATTTAAAAGACCATCGCACAGCCCCAAACCTCAAATTTGTGGGAAATAATCATGAAATATAGCGTTAACTATTTTCTTTAGCAATGATATTTTTTCTACAGTTAATTTAGAGTCCTAAAAACACCCTAAAAATTCAGCAACCCCCTATCGTCGTTTTAAACTATCAGTTACAATAAAACTCTACAAAAATAAGTATCGCTCGAATATACCGAGACGGGTGTGCACATGCTTGAAATTTTATAAATATTTTCAATATATAGAAAAATATAAATTTCTTATAAAGTTGTTTTTCGACAAGAAAATTAATTATTTGCATTTCACTACAAAAAAATTTTTTGATTTTTATTTCGTCAGATTAAACAGTCGCTATGAGAGTTAGCAAGATTATTTATTTGCTCCCATTTCACTTTTTCTGTTCAACTGCCAAAAAAATTGTTTTTTCATTTTCGATGTCACAGAAAGGTTATCGAGCGTTGTCAGATCGAAACGAAGTAATCTTTTTTACAGTGATAACAGGCGCACAACCAGAACGAAACACTCTGGCGCGTTTGCTTGCGCGAATCGTACGTCGTAGCAAATAACACTTTGCACCACGTCTGATGGTTCGCTTGACACCACGCATAAAACCATATGTGCGTATTTCAACCAAAGTTCGAAAAATAAATCATAAAAGCCAATACAAGAAATTTTTGTTATTTGTAAAAACTATTTTTTAATTAATATTATAATTCCGTTTTGGCTTAAAGGTAGCTCTCTATAATCTTACACCCTCACGGAAAAAAATATAGGAGAGATGCCTATGTAACATAGGAATCTTAAAATTTATGACAAATTTTTAGTAAATTGGGGTGATTCATATGCCATATAGGAGTCGTTGCATTTTTCGATTAGTACCAAATCTATATAAAAATGGAAACCATCCCAATAACATATAGGACGGATTTCTATGCTACATGGGTCTGGCTCCTATGTACATAGTTGTCCGACCTATTCTGTATAGATGCGACATCTATGCGCATGGGGGACAGAACCATAGTGGCGCTTGCTTTTTAGAGCATTGGCCAGATACCCATTCTACATAGATCTGGGACCTATGTTCAATAGGGTTAACTCCTATTTCGTATAGCGCGGAAAACTATTCTAATACTGATTCACTTCTATGTTATATATAGCTGTTACTACTATACAATGTAGCAATTCTCCCTACATTTTTTTTTCCGTGCTCTCTCCACTCGTCATCATCAATATCAACACCTACAAATCCTACCCTCTATCGTGGCAACCAACGAGTTATTTCTCGCCGGTTTATTTTACCGATGACGAGGGTTTCTCCGCGGATTAGAACCAAATCAATATTGGGCACCGAGGCGAGGCTTTTATCGCCGCTGAAAGAAATCTCTCGTTCCACTTCACGGGCCGTCGCGTGGAGGAAGACGGAAACACGACGAGAGCGCGCGGTTGTCTCTGCTGCGAACGACAGAGAGTATAACGAGAGAGAGACACTTTCGACGAAGGGTGATGTGACTGAAGAGGAGTCTATATACGCAGTGGATTCTCCCTTTGCTTGGAAAAAACTTACTCTCTCCTACGCGTTCTCCACGCTCGAGGATTTACAGATTACGCGCGCGGGAGTTTGCCCAAGCGGAAAGGACGAATAGGAGTGTAGCGATCAGGGCGCCATCTGACGACCAACTGTTAAGAGCTGCAAGTCCGCGCGGACTTTTTGAACACTCGCCAAGAGCCAATGGAATGTCGAGTTCGCATTAAAGCCACCAATCAGCCGACGAATTTCTTCGCTAACACGTTTATTATCGCGCTCGCGGAAGAAATGACTGTTTATAAATAATTAGAAAGGTTTTAATTAACCCTCGAGACGTTTTGGCCACATGTGTCGGACGATTTCAATCACTCTGTCGCTGACAGAGAAGAGGAACTCTGGGTTTTTTTTTAGACACATGCTGCGCTATTTATTTATTCTAATGATTCGCTGGATTTTTCGTCCTTTAGGGGACGTACACACATACGTAATATGTGACTGAGAAAGAGTGCCTACTCCTGAGGAAGAAGACAACGAGAAATCAAAGCGAATTTACGCCATTCGTGGAGAGATAACGCGTGTTAGACGATCTTGCACGCTTGATGCTTCAGGTCTTGTGTGTGCGACCGAGCGTAGTTGGATATGCCGGTGTGTTATGTTTATAAACTAGGGGGAGATAAGGCCAAGCATCGAGAAATGTTCGCTCGTGTCGATGCAGAGTGAACAGAGAGAGTACAAGTCACGCGCATTCGCATATTTCTCGCGATTGATTCCACACTCGCGCGCGCCTTTATCGTGTGTGCGCTATATATAAAGCCGCAAGCGCTCAGATTCATAGGTATAATTATCGTCAGAGAGGTATTACTAATTATATACACCCTAATTTTATGCGATAAATAGCCAAGGTGATTTGTACGCCCTGGGTATCATCCATCACTCGCGGCAATTAAATAATCGTCTTGATGTGCCGCTCGGCTATAGTGAGTTTTTGAGGATCTCGGATAAGTTTTCTGGATGAGTATTAGAGAGTTCCTGGTCATATTCAATGCTTGGAAAACTGCGGGGAGTCTGGAAAATTTTTTTAATTAGTTGCGGATATATTTTGAATTTATATTGAAGTAAATTTAATTTTTTTATGAAATGAGGACGTAAAAAAAAAATGTAGAGAATTTTTTTTTAGCTATTTTCCTCGATTTAATTTGTTATAAAAAATATTTATGTTCTTTTTTTTTAATGTGGCAGTTTGTATAATTTGGAGAGAAACTTTTTTTTTTTCATTTGATAGATGTTTTCAATTGTAATTTTTTTTGTGAGCAATAAAACTGTGGAAATTAGGTGGAGGACTGTTTAAAAAAAATTTTTTTTGAGGCAGTGTAAAAACTGAAAAATGTAACGTGCACTGATGTCAGGCGACGAAAAAAATCAGTACCTTTGACTACGTCGCCCAGTTCTTCTTGGGCTTAAAGTAAAACAAATACTTTGTTATTTTTGCCAATTATTCGCTGGTAGTGTTTATTATTTATATGGATTCATCTTATATTAACATGAAAAAGTAAAAATTCGAGTGTAGACCGCTTTTGCGATGAAAGTTTTGTATTTTTTCGGTGCAAAACGCATGATTTTTCGATACAAACGACATTTTTTCGATATAAACTGCGGGATATCAGTTGAATGCTACTTAAAAATATGTTTTGATGTTATGCAAATATTTGTGAAACGGTAATATGCAAAAATTTTTACTCATGGCAATCCTGAAGATGTGAGTATTCACCAAAAACCCGGGAAGAACTGACAGTTTTCGTGGGAAAGTTCGGTGAGCCAGGTTTTATCGATAATTGCTCTGATATCTCTGACGTGTACTGATAAGATGGCAGGCACTGAAAAATCAATACTTTCGACCACGTCGCCAGTTCTTCCCGGGTTTTTAGAGAGTGTAGACGTGTCAAGGCTTACAGTGTGTGAAAAATTTTGTGTATTGCAATTCCTGTCAATTTTTCGCTAGTTAATCCATCATTTAAACAGATTAAAACGTAAGTAACTATCTTATACTTTATTAAAAAACCGTTTATATCGAGAATTAAAGGTTTTTTCGCTGGAATAACTGATATTTATATTTTTCTATTTATTTTTTTGTAAAAGAATAGAAATACGGAATTTTTAAATGGAAATTTCATACTTTTAGTCGACAAAAAAATCAATTTAACGTGTCAAAAATATGTTGAATTTTACTTGAAAAATTTCTTTGAAAGTTCCTTTATAAAATTTTTGGTTGAAAAAAAAATTTTTCTCCTAGTCAGACAGGTTTATCGCAGTATCCCAGTAAACGTGTCTGACCATATACAAAAAAAGCGGCTTTTTTCGCTTTTGCGATGAAAGTTTTGTATTTTTTCGGTGCAAAACGCATGATTTTTCGATACAAACGACATTTTTTCGATATAAACTGCGGGATATCAGTTGAATGCTACTTAAAAATATGTTTTGATGTTATGCAAATATTTGTGAAACGGTAATATGCAAAAATTTTTACTCATGGCAATCCTGAAGATGTGAGTATTCACCAAAAACCCGGGAAGAACTGACAGTTTTCGTGGGAAAGTTCGGTGAGCCAGGTTTTATCGATAATTGCTCTGATATCTCTGACGTGTACTGATAAGATGGCAGGCACTGAAAAATCAATACTTTCGACCACGTCGCCAGTTCTTCCCGGGTTTTTAGAGAGTGTAGACGTGTCAAGGCTTACAGTGTGTGAAAAATTTTGTGTATTGCAATTCCTGTCAATTTTTCGCTAGTTAATCCATCATTTAAACAGATTAAAACGTAAGTAACTATCTTATACTTTATTAAAAAACCGTTTATATCGAGAATTAAAGGTTTTTTCGCTGGAATAACTGATATTTATATTTTTCTATTTATTTTTTTGTAAAAGAATAGAAATACGGAATTTTTAAATGGAAATTTCATACTTTTAGTCGACAAAAAAATCAATTTAACGTGTCAAAAATATGTTGAATTTTACTTGAAAAATTTCTTTGAAAGTTCCTTTATAAAATTTTTGGTTGAAAAAAAAATTTTTCTCCTAGTCAGACAGGTTTATCGCAGTATCCCAGTAAACGTGTCTGACCATATACAAAAAAAGCGGCTTTTTCCACTGCAGTTGAACGCATTTACGTATATCGACACGTATTATAATAGAATAATGTTTTTCTGATAAAAAAAAAGATTTTCAATTCAATCTACAATATAAAAAAAAAACATTTTTCGACATTATTATAAACAATAAGTGGAGAAAAAATTTTTTCTCAATTTAAATATGTCAATAAAAATGTTCAATAGTTTTTATTGAAATGGAAAAAAAATTTTTTCGTTGAATTCGAGGTTGGTAAAAATTTTCCAGCATTTCAAATTTGATTTGAAATGCATGCAGAGTCTCATAATGGCATATTTTATCAGAATCTTATCCATTTTTCATTTTTCTCCGTATGAGGCAAGGCTTTCCGATGCATTCATGACAAATCTGAAATTTTTATTGAACAAAGTCCAACGAGGCATATGAAAGTGTGCCCTCGTGGTCGTCGACGACGTCGTCGTTTCTCGTCTGTCGATTATCGATCGCATCGCGGAGCGCGCGCGCGTCGCGTATACGAAAGTCGTTTCCGGCTGATTCAGTTCCACGAAACGATTTATTATGCCACCGAGCGTGGAGGCCGGACGAAGCGTGACCCTCAGCGACTGAATTGCAAAGGTTCGACTGTATCTCGCGGCAGCTCAAGCGCCGTGTCTCGGAGGAAACTTTAGCACACTGCGACTTTGATACTATAAATATATATCCGCCTGTGTGCACGTATATACAAATACTATAAATATATGCGAGTGCACGCCAACATTGCTCTTTCTCTCTCTCCGGGTCTAGTACACGGCCGATAGAGCGTGGAAAGGGGATATAATCGTGGGCGCGGCCCGCAATCACCGACATAATCTCCTGTGCGGAGGGCCAACCCTCCCGTGCAATAATAATGCAATAACAGAGCGGCGATGCGCGCGTCGAGAGTCGAGACATTCTCTACATTGTATGCCCAGCCGAGTTATTTTGTCATAGCCCATTTCACTTGCAATCTCTCGTGGCATAAATTTTTTTAACCATTCCTCGTGGGAATGCACAATATATATGTATGTATTTTTTATGAGTTTTCTGATTTTTTAGAAAAGGTGGGTAGAAATATATCGCATTCTTAAAACTAGAAATATATGTATAGGCAATTTTCTTGCTTTTTTAAATCATAATATCTTCAAAACTACTGGAGATAGAAATTTTTTTTAAGACATCTTTTTTGTAGAGAATTTTATTAGCTATAAAAAAGGTTCTTAAGAAAAATTGTCCAGCTCGCATGCTTATCAAGATATTCGTAGCTAAATTATTTTTAACTTATTTTAATCAATAGAGCTTATATGAAAAATTTTGGTTTTGAAAAATAAAAATATCTTTAAAACTACTAGAGATACGAATTTTTTTCAGGATATCTTTTTTGTAGAAAATTTTATTAGCTACAAAAAAGGTTTTTAACGAAATTTATCTAACTTGCATTCTTATTGAGATATCAGCGAGTAAAGAGATCTGAATTTTTTGGTGATACACGCTTTTTTGGCTTTAGACACTTGATATCTCACAATTTAGTAGATTTTATTATCATAAAAATTTAAAAATTATATTTTCCGTTCATTTAAAAGGTCTAAAAAAATTTTTTTCATTCAAAAAAATCAATAAACAATTTTTCATGCTGGAAAAATGTAATTACAAATTTTTTCATGTTCTAAAAAATTTAAATCAAGACTTATTTCAAACATTAAAATTAGATTTGACTTTTTTTTCTAGTGTAAGTAGCCAAGAATAAAATATTCAAAGACGATTTATAGATGTAAAATTGTCGTGTGATTTGTGATTGAATTTTTCTTCAGCAGGGGGAATATAAATGTCAGTTATTGTCGCTTATATCTCCCTAACCATTCATTTTCATGAAAAATTCTCTATTATCGAACTTCTAGAGCATTAAATTACCGACTTTTTTTATATCAAACTTTTTTTCTTTACAGTTAATTTTATCCGAGATATCGAGCATTAAAGTACTGTAATTTAATTTAGAAGAGCAAAAATCAACGCTTTTAACAGTTACAGACACTTTTTTAGGTACTATAGCAAATTAATAGAAGTGAAAAGTACCGTTGCATGCGTCTCTCTGTACAATCATAAATCATTATTATACATCACGAAAGAAAATGTATAAACACTTATAGTGTGGATATAATTTGTCTGGCGTCTTTTGCGCCACTAATTCCATTCCCAGAATTGCTTGTGCAGTTGAATCTGTTATCAGAGGGGTCTGCGTGTTGTATTCCCCCTCAGACAGCGATACCTAGAAGATGAGAATGCCAGAACTCCGATGTATCCAGTTCTATTTCTGAAAATCTCAAGTTTCGCGTCTGAACATATAACGACATAACAAATGACTCTCTCTATCGGCATTGAATTCTTGTATACCAGAGTCCATTCGTGTCCGGTGGTTTATAGTGTCGGGTTTACATGGTATCAAGTTGGACAATAATATAAAGATATAAATTGAAAAATATTGTTTAGAGCTTTTTTATAAATTCGAAAAAAGGCGCCAAGTTCATGCACTTCTACAAAAATTTGTGAAATCGCTCTTTTTTGACGTATAGAACCATTTTTCAATTGTTAAAATCGATTTATTAACTGTTAATAAACCGATTTTGAAAGTTTTTTTTTTTTAAATCTGGGGTAAGAAGGTCGGCTAATTATTTCTATAACAAAAGCAGTTGCCGATTTTAATATTTAAAAGTTTTTATTTAAATAATAGGCGAAAAGAGCTATAAATAATTGTTTTAAGGTAGTGATATTATGGTTGAAAATTTATAGGGGATGTTTTTCCGAATATTTTGGCATATTATTTGTTTCAAAATGTTAATTAGAGCCAGAGAAATTTAATTTTTAATATTAACAGTTTAAAAAAATGACAATTGCGCGCAAACTACGCATGCGAATCGGGCTTTTCTTTTTCTTAAAATTATCTATCCTTTTAATTCTAAAAGGCACAGTAGGTTTAAAAACGTTTTGAAAAAAAAGTAATTTTATAACTAACAATTTGAATAAAAACATTTTTATATCGTATTGGGTTTTTTGAATTTTTTTGTCGATTTGCGGCCATATTGTTTGTAGATAATTTAAAAAAAGACCCCCTTCTCAATTGGCAGTTGGTAAAAAAATAAATATTCAAGCTATACTTTTTATACATTAATTTTTTTCAATAGAAATATAAACATTGATTAATCCAAAATTTCTGAATTCATTGATACAAGCAAATTATTAATTTATTTTTATTAACTACTCATAAATTCCAGAGGCGCGTTAAGCATCAGGTTCTAAATTCTGAAAATATATAATTTTTATATATCTGTCTTCGCAGAAAAAATTTGGATGAAAAAATTATTTGCAGAGATATTTCAAATTGAAACATTCAAAAAAAAAAAAACCCTATTATTTTTCCTTCTTACAGATATTCGATCGGTTGTCTTACAACCACATTCATCTGTTAACGTATACATATGTAGTCTCTTGATTTAATATAGACAAAAAATAATAATAAATAGTTGGATTAGTTGGATGTAATTTTTTCCATGAGAAAAAAAAATCATTGAAAAATCAGACAGTCTTTTCAGAGCGAAAAAAAAATCCAGGTGTTTATATCTACTTCAATTTCTCTTCTCCAGCGGGTATTAATGGGATTCCTCTATCTGGTAACATGGAGGGTCAATCGTAAATATTCGGATTAGAGTCAAGGCCACTTAGATGAGAACGATGTGGCTACATGTGGGCCGGTCTAACCACTTCCACAACCACTTTTCGTCTCACCGAGCGCGGCCATAACAGATTTGCTCGCGTCTTGTGTGAATAAACAGGATGCAAGTATAGAAGCTATAGCAGACGAGTACCTCATACATGTCCATGTGTCATCTAGTCCCTTATTATTACCATTCTTCAGGACCTTTTATGTTTGAATTGTCTCTCAATAGCTCGGCGCCATTTATCACCTGTCGAATTTCATTTCAACCGCCTTTATCCGCCTGTTGGACATGGTGAAAAAGCTTATTATGATTGTTGTGGTGTGAGAATAATATCGATTGACTAGAAATAATACTGAGAAATTGATATATAATATTTTATACTTGTGTAAAAAAATTTTTTTTCATCTGTAACATAGAAAAAAAAATTTTAATGCCCCAAAATAGATTTTTTTAAGTCATAAAAAAAATTTAATCATGAGTATTCGATAAAGTTAAATTATTAAAAATTTAAATTTCACAATTTCCATTGAAAAAATTCAAAGTAAAAATTTTGATTAATAAAATTGAAGTTTATTTTTTAATTTTATCAAATTTTCAATGTGACTTTTATTAAGATTTATAAAAATATAAATGAAATTAAGAATGTTTATCATTTAGTTTTGGTAATAACACCTGCTTTTATCCATGGAATGGGAAAAAAGAACGTCTGGGAAAGAGGCTGAATTCGTGGAATAACAGAAATTGGCCTGTGGCGCGCATTTCGGCGCAGATGAAAAAGAAAGATAATGGTGTAAGAGAGCACGTTTTTATAACGGACCCGGAAGGAAACGCCTCGTATATTTTCTTCTATACCCTAAAATGAGGGCGCGTGATGGTATACGGCAGGTGTGTTTTGAAAAAACTCTGATGAGTACCCCGATCTTTTTTCAATTGTTAAACAAAATCCTGTGATGTATACCTGCAACTTGTAAAATGTATATATGCACGGGGTTAAATCCTAAATCAATTGACATATTTTTATTAAAAAGCCACCCTCGAGAACGACACGAGTTCTAGAGGGTATACCTACATCGAAGATATACGGGTTTGTTATGTCAAAGGGTAAAAACATCTCGTTAAGTCGCATAAACGTTTTAAAATATTTTTTATTTAATTTTTTTCAATTTTAAAATTTGTCACAAAATCAGTTTTTTGCTGTCAGAATTGTAATTAAAATTTTTTGCCTATTTTTCTAACACAATTGATATAAAAAATTTAAAATTTAAATTCTAAAAATAACTTCTACATTAGAATAACGAAAAAAAAGTATAAAATATTTCTGAGTTTTTTTATATTCATCCTCCATTTCGTGAATAATTTTTTTTACATTTATTACTTTTTTTTTGTGTTATTTAATTTTTTCCATTTTTAAATTTATTACAAAATTAGTTTTTTGCTGTCAGAATTGTAATTAAAATTTTTTTACCCTATTTCTATGAGATAATTGTTATTAAAAATGTAAAATCCAAAATTAAAAAATAATTTCTATATTACAGTAACTGAAAAAAGGCGGAAAATGATCTTTCGCAATTTTTTCATGTTCGTCCTCTATTTTGTGAATATTTTTGTTACAATAATAATATATATACTTTTATTATAACACTATAAATAAAATGCTGGCAAAGTTGCCTGGTGAAATAAATTTCTCACGGCCCGATGCGACGGATAAACTCGATGGTGCTTTTTGATCCATAGAAAAAGACACGTCTTGTGCACTGGATCTTGATAGAGGCGCGCGCGGGAGGTTTGGTTAATTAAAATAGTGCTCGGGTTTACACAGCCTTTTCCATCGGGTGTCGTGCGCACTGGGTCTTTTATAATGCAGCGTCGCGTCTGTTCTTTGACAGGGGAAACGAGAAGGGGGCATGAAAGGGATCACGTACAAAAGGCACATATGCGCAAACACACATCACACACACAAGAGCATTCGGTGGCGTTTAATATCGCGTCGACGCGACGAACCGGAGAGATCTTTTGCGCACATGTGCCGCATATACATACATCGTTGAATTTGATTATCGTTCAATTTAATGTCAGTCTCCCTTCATAAATGTTTAATGTGAAATTAACTAAAACCGCTGCGATAAAACGAGATTTCACAATAATATTAATTCATACACACTGGGTAATTTATTTTGTTTATCAAACGCGTATTCTCTCTTTTTTATATTCCTCTTTATAAATTACAATATGCTTTTTTATGCCTCATCATACTGAGAAAAAATTCGTTTTTTCCTTTTTTTTTAATTGTCACGTAACTCGGCACGGATAATGAGGTGTATCCCACACTTCGCATCGCCATAATGGACGCGAGGCATTCAAGAAATCGTTTCTCTTCACGATTGAGCTGAAAAAAAAGCCTGCGATGGACGCGAGTCATTATTAATCCGTTAATCAAAGTCTCGCCTTTTGCTTGCTGCTGCTGTCTTTCGTTCCGCTCTCAGGGCATAGCCTCTACTTTTCGTCTGCAAGCGGATTTATTATGGTCGCTTGTTTGTTGTATGTTTCGCAACAGTCTAGCCGATTGTATGTAGCCTGGCAGTTTTCTGCTAAAAAACGATAAAATTCCGCATGCGAATATTTTGATATAAATGCGAATTAAACAATTTTTCTTCTAATAAAATTTTCTATCTGAAAGATCTTTACGGAAAAATCGTTATTTTCAATAGTTCTAAAAATATTTTGATTTTAAAAATAAAAACTCGTAGTTTTTTACATCAATTCTTTTGGTTTGGAAAAGTTGGAAATAATTTTATTGGATTTTACCAGTGACTGAAAGCTGATAGGAAAAAATAGTTTAAACAAAAAATATTCGCAATTTAATGATCTTTAATTTTTATTTCTTGTGATTTTTTTGTATCTTCATTTTTTAACGAGATATAAGCTGAAATGTTCGATTTTTGAGTTCAAGGTTGGTGATCAAATTGAAAATTGTTCCAGCGAACTGGAAATTTTATATATTAATATTTAATATTATTCACATATGTTTGTAAATTTTTACTTCAGTTCTGTTCTTAATTTCAAAAAAAATTGAATGTTAAATTCGAGCTCGAAAACATGGAATCTTATATGGGTGGCAGACAAAATTTGATAATTTTTCGACCGAAAAAAGGGTTGCACATAAACCAAAAACTTACTATAATACTTATTAAACTTAAATAAACATTTGTGCAAAATTTGAGTCACGTTTTGTACATCGTTTTGACAAAATTTTGAAAAACTCTGCTCAAAACTAGCGTTTTGACATGATATATGTCTTTGAATATTGAAAAAACTCCTAAACGTGAAATTTTGATTTTAAAAACAAAAAACACACAGTAAATTTAATTCTAAACAAAAATTTATATTTTATGCATTACCTATTGTACATTATGTGATTTAGTTTTTATAATTTTTTAAATTTTGAAATAAAAAATCTGGAAAAAAAAAAAATTTTTTTTCTATATAAAAAAATGTTTTACATTTTTTAGGGTTAAAACATGACTGGAAAAATAGTTATTTTTGTCATCGCTTAACGCCTCATTGTTTAGTTATTTCTGGTAGTGTTATATTTAAGGTTTACCGCATGATTATCATTTGCTAGGCTTCGTTACGGCTTGCGTATTGTATAACATTATGTATAAGCTTTGTGCGCGGACTCTTGTGCTATTTAAGCAAAGACATGCCTTTCATAATGATGTGGTTATACAATGACAGTGACACACATTTTGCAGAACTGAAACGCTTTGAAAAAGATGAAAAAAATGCAAATATTTCTATAGCATGGATAAACGCGCGATACGCAATTGTGTTTGCGTTATATATACATTTAGAACACGTGGGCTTTAGCTGTCGCGCAAACGTGTATGGATATTTTTATATGGGGCGTGTAAATGTCAATGAAAATAAACGTTTAGCATAGAACAAAGCGTTAAAATGTGAAAAAAATATCAATCACCGCAGCGAAATCCATCATAAAATGGCCACTCATCGAAACTCGATGAAATGCTAGTTTGTACAACAACCCTTCGTCATTAATCGCCTGACTGCCCGAACAAACACTCCATAAATTCCACCACTGTTCAATTATATAACGTATATCCATGCACGAATGTACGGCAACACTGTCATTGTGTGCGATCCATAATGAGTCAGTGAAACATACTCTCTCGAGTGTATTCCAATTCCGCTGACAATTGATAGAGATGCTAAGCGTGTATATACATATCTGTCAATGTTATACGCACTTCAACCGCTGGTTTGATGAATTATTATATTATATCCGATTGCTAATATTATACATATTGCACGCAGATTCTCCATTAGCCTCCTGATTTTTTCCCGCTTTCCTTCAAGCATCGAATAGTACATTATTCACCGCGGGAGCAAAAGAGGTCATTTCGACGGTGGAAAATTTACTACCCGAAGGCGAGGGCAAAAAGAACCTCTTTTGCATCCCGAGGTAAACATACTATTTTTCGTCGTTGCGGGAGTAAAAACGCCATTTACTCCCGCTATGACGAAATAGTACATTGGTGACCAAGGGAGCAAAAGAAGTCATTTCGACCGTGAAAAGTTTACTGCTCGAGACGAAACATGCACATACCAACAAAACATATCCTGCAAGTTAAAATTTTTTTAGAAATGCAAATTAGCCTTTTAAGAATGAGTGAATTTTTTGTTTCTCATTCGGGTGGAAAAATCTGAGCCAATATTTTTATATTTGTCGTTTAAGTAGGTTGAGAGATGCATATCAGTGGAAATTTGCATATACTATTGATTTTACGATTTGAATGCTTCAAGAAATCCGTTTTACTTGTATATGAAATCGGAATAATACCTACTGAATATAAAACATCAGAAAATATAAATTGAGATTTCCACTGAAATAAAGGTAAACGATGAAACCTTTAAATATATACTAAAATATATATTTTTTAAAAATAAAATTGTATATAGTCTTGTGGGCAACATTGATGGTTGTGTAGGCCCGTATAAAGGTGAGATGCAGCTCGCAATCGTTGTTCTTTTCCCTGAACGCTCGCCAGGTACTATCACTCGTGCGACATAGCATTACGTGTTTTTTTATAAATTTTCATGGGACTGATAACTTAACAATTATTATTTTGAACACAATAAATTCTAAGGATTTTTCTCCATTTTAAGTTGTCAAAAAATCATCATTATCATTTTAAGTACCCAATTTTGCTTCGCATTATTTTCCCGCATTGTTTACAGATGCAAAAGGTGAAAGCAAGTGATAATTCACGCCATCAAGCCAATTTTTAATGATGCTTACGATATATTCTGGTAAATTCCAAAGATATCTGTTGAAGCAAAACGCTGGTAGGTATCACAAAGCATATCTTACACCAGGCACCTCTCACAACCCAGTGGAACGTGGAAATATACCCGACGCAAGAGTCTCAAGGTATATATCTATCTATATGCATGTATATAAATGTATTCGCATACACGGTCTCCGTTGCAATCTGTCTCAAGTCGCGAATTCCTTCAAAACATATCTCGCAGAGCATTCTCTGGCACGAGCTCGAGTTCTCTCAGACATTATATGCACTCCTCATGCATAATACACGTGGCTGCATATACAGGTACGATATACATGAACACGAAAAGAAGGAAGAAGCGACAGGCCATGACCCGCTCTCTATATGTGAACTACATCCATATGAAAATCGCTCGCCATCTTTCTGCCACGGCTTCTCTCACACCCTGTCGCTTTCCAGACCCTTTTCCACGTTAAAGTCCCCGGAGCCCCTCCAATTCGGAATAACATGCAAATCCCAACTATACCAACATTATACCTATGCACCAAGTATATTCCTCCTGCTCCTTTCACAGCTACATTGTCCGTTTTGCCATATGCTATGTGCAGTTCTGTCTCTAACCTCGATCTCAATCCCCTCTGGGATGTACAGTAGCTCAATGCTCTGTCAATCCAGGTGGAATTACCAATTTCACATGAAATATCAAGTTATCAACGTCAAAATGTCACGAAAATGATTATTTGAATTCTAAGAAATTGAGGAACTTTTATTATCTATATACAATTAGAATTTTATCGCGAGACTATAAAGTTAAAATGCAAAGTTATTTTTGTGTTTAAAATCAAAATATCTTTGAAAATAAAGAATTTAGAAATTTTTACCAAGAGATCTTTTTTGTAGGGAATTTTATTAGCTACAAAAAAGGTCTTTAATAAAATTTGTCTAACTCGCATCCTTATCAGGATATTTACAGTTAAATTACTTCGAACTTGTAACCAAAAAAGCTTATATAAAAATTCTGTTTTTTTTTTTTTAATCAAAATATCTTTCAAACTACTAACGATACGAATTTTTTTTTAAATATCTTTTTTGTAAAGAATTTTATTACCTACAAAAAAGGTCCCTACCAAAATTTGAGTAACTTTCATTCCTATTAAGATATCAATAAGTAAAAAGGTCTCAAATTTCTGTGGCGATACGACCTTCTGGTTTTAGACACACGCGGCATTAATAATTATTTTTTATTAATTTCTTGAACAATACTGATCGGTAACTGACTCTACTATCGATAAAAAATTCTTTTTGTTCGTTATTTTATGCGTGAAATTCGTTTTTGCCGGTTGTTTTTTGTTGTTTTATTTGAAAAATGACTTTTTCTATTTATCAGTCGCAGTGGATTTTCTCTTTGAATTTTTTTCGTGGGGAAAAATTTTGAAATAACCTTGTCTGTCGGATGCTGCACATACTTCCGATGGCACTGATGCCGACAGTTCACATAGTCAAATCGATTTTACCCTAGAATTTCAAGATCTCTCTATAGCACGCTGTGTGTTATCTTGGTTTTTTTATTTCTCTCAAGAGCTTTATACTCACACACACACACACACATGTCTCTCAGTGGCGTTATCATTTTTTTCTGTATTACCTCTATACGTGCCCGCATTACTTCGATCGGTTTTTCTATGTACTCATGCACGCGTACATATACTGGCGCTCGTACATGACGATAAACTTTTCTTCCTTTTTCTCGTGCATTCACGATTACTCCGGATATACGAATTCCCAGGACGGAATGGATGGAAAAATATTCGTGAAAGCCGCGAATGGATTGCTATACTGACGACGCTAGAGGAATGAGAGATGAATGCTCGGATTTTTATATTCTCTCTGTGTGCACTGAGCCGTCGTTGGCTCAAGAGATACAGCCGTTTTTTTTTTATTTATTTTTTCATATTAAATAAAAAAACTTTATCAGCATATAAAAAAATATCACTAATTCATATAACATTTGACAACTGTCATTTTTTAAGTTTTTAACATTTTTTCAACTGTTTTTTCGTTTTATTTATTTTTTATATTCAAAAAAAATTTTTTTTCAGCATAAAAAAAAATTGTTAATTCATATAACAATTAATTGTTGGTTTGAAAACTGTTTTTTTTTTATATCTTTTTTGATAAAATAAAAAATTTGTCACCATATAGTCAATTGGGATATTTAAACGGTTAAAAAATTTATTTCCGCTTGAAAAATATGCACTCATGCGTCGTAAAGACTCTTATTAAGTTTTAACCGTCCATCAACGTGTGCCGCGTGCACAACGTCAGCATATTCATATTGTGAAGCGTCATCTGTTGTGTGCGTCGATCCTTAAAACTTCGTTAGTTCGGAAAAATTGAGTTTAACTTTAGTGCATGCACTTGAACGCGACCTTTTTCACATGATGCGCTCACATCATCAGATAGTCCACTTTGTGATGCGAAAGGGAGTAATTAAATCGGCGTGCGCCAACGTGGAACATGAATTTTTTACCTTTAGAATTTTTTTTGGACAGTGGCGTATGTCGCGCGCAATGTTTCACAAAGTCGATGAGCCTCTGAAGACGAGAGAATTAACTCCTGCGAACATGCGGGGGTGCGCGATGGAAAGGTGATTACCTCCTTGAGGGAGCAAATGTCTCGACTTGTGCTGGGGTTGCTTAATTAGAATTTACTTGGATAGTGTTGCCAGTAGTATATACTCTCTCGAGCGTGATCGTTCAGCGCGCGCTGGATTGTACGTATACTTGGACAAGGTAATTTAGTTCTATCTATACAATTCATGCATCAAAACTTTGTGGCGCATTTACGGAAGTTAATCCTGCACTCTGCGTCAGAATATCCAGTCGAATATTACCGTTTATATATGTGTTTTATCTGCCACTATAATATACTAAACAATGTGTATACATCAATGGTTTTGTCGTGTCAATGGTATTTTCAATGCGAAAAATCGACCAAATGCCGACTATACCAATCGATTCAGAATACTTTGAAACGTAAGAAAAATCTGGTCTCTCGATAACATTTTTTTAAAACGGTTTTATTTAATTCTACCATACATATATATTTGCTCCGCTTCCGCGGAAGCATGTAGCAAAAAATATATCAAATTATATAAATTAAATATAAAATTCGTTCATATTAAAATATTTATTTAAATAAACGTAAATATGTGACATTGCAGTATTAAACGGAATTTAGATTTTTGAAAATGGGAAAAATTTTTTGTTTTATAGAGCTTTTGACTGTCACAAAGAAAGTATTGCTGTGTGTTAAAGCTTTATTAAAAGTAGAGTTATTATTTTAGAGCATTAACGTGTAAAAAATAAAAAGAGAAAATTTGAGGCATGCTCAAATGTAAAAAATTCAACTTGAAAAATATAATTAATTTTATTTTCAGTTTAAATAAAACAATTTTTTATTTATTAGCAAGAGATTAACTCGAACAAAAATATATTTTTTATGCTTCTAAAGTGCGTGAATTTTTTTTCTTTGTAATTTTCAAGTACTTATAGATGTCAACACTTGAGTGCACGTGTATGATAAATAAATTTTTTTATGTGTTTGCAGAGGATTTCTATGATTTGTTGAAAGGTATGACTATTCCAATGAAGCAAAGAACATGTCTAGAGGAAAAATACTGACTTCCGTTTCCGGTGACAAAGTACACACCAGCTGGGGGAGTTTTATATAAATGTGTGAAGGGATTACGAGGTGTTGTGTTAAAACTGTATATTCAATTTACCATGGCATCGCTAATCTTGATTATTAAAAGCTCGAAAAAAAAATCAATATCTGTTTTTTCTCACGTTTTCCAACTGCTCAAAACAATAATTGTAATTTTTCGTCGTGGAGGGAGGAAATAGAGTTTTTGCTCCCTCTTTTTCAGGAGCAATTTTGCGCCTGGAAACTTTTCACGGTCGAAATGACCTCTTTTGCTCCCTTGTTGAACAATGTACTATTTTTTTTGACAAAATTCATTCACCATAGTACATTGTTCACCTAGGGAGGAAAACATACTATTTTTTGTCGTAGCGGGAGCAAAAACGCCATTTACTCCCGCTATGACGAAATAGTACATTGTTCACCGAGGGAGGAAAAGAGGTCATTTCGACCGTGAAAACTTTTAAAGGAATTCACGGTCAAAATAACCTCTTTTGCATCCCGAGGTAAACATACAATTTTTCGTCGTAGCGGGAGAAAATAGGGTTTTTGCTCCCGGAAAAGAGGGAGCAAAAACCCTTTTTTCTCCCGCTATGACGAAAAATTTTTTTTTCGTCACAGCAAAAATAGGGTTTTTGTGAAAAAAAATTTTTCGTCATAGCGGGAGTAAATGGAGTTTTTACTCCCGCTACGACGAAAAATACTATGTTTACCTCGGGATGCAAAAGAGGTTATTTTGACCGTGAATTCCTGCACTCGCTTTCGGCTAGTAAATTTTCCACCGTCGAAATGACCTCTTTTGCTCCCACGGTGAACAATGTACTATTTTTTTTTAGAAAACTTCATTAACTAAATTTATATTTAATTTTTAATACATGGAAAAAGGGAGAAAACGCACTGAAATCGTCATTAAAGATGGAATAATTAAAATATCATAAAATGTTGAAAATGGAGAAAAAAATAAAAATAAATAGGTGGAATAAAAGTGCGATAAATATATCTTTTTACACGAGCATGAAAAAGAAGTCATAAATTCGTTTGATAGTCTAAAGTTTTACGATGGAAGAGACGACGTGGATGGGATATAGAAAGGAGCAGGGGGATGAAAGTTATAGATATATGAGAAGGTGGTTGGATAGACCGCATGGTGCAAAATCGTTTGAATCCCCACCAGGTCTCAGGGCTGGATCCACTTCTTTGACACCTCGCGCGCAGTCTCAACGTAGCTCTAGGGTATCAATCTCACCCTCTCGAGCCCTGAAACGCCGTGTTGCCACTTCATTACCCGCGAGGGCAGGGTGCGACGGCTGAAATTTCCTACCCCCTTATATTCCTCGACCATCTTCACAAACCAAAGGTGGAAACTTGCACTCGGGGGAACGATAAGAGGGTGGAAGTCGGGGAAAATCGGGTCTCTCTAGCTCGCCTCGACATCGTACGGTCTCAATTTAATTTCCATTAATCTCATCGAGTCAAGAGGCAAGTTTGTTGGGTTAGTACCCACCGGGCTCTTCAAATGCCGGAGACTTGACTCACTCTCGTATATAACCCGGGAATAAAGCAGAAACCGTTTAGGTTCCAATTCAAGACGCTGCCGATTTTCTTCTTGTCACACCCGCGCTCTGCACTCGAAATTATCTCTAATTTTCTCATGGCTGCTTTATAATTTATCTGCTTCTAGATATCTATTAAAAGTTCGTTTTCTTTCACTTTTTTTCTCGTAGATTCATGATCTGCAAATTGTTATTAATTATTATTTTTAAAAAAATGAATATTAAAAATTACTATTAAGCAAGATAACAAAAGTAGTTTTTAAAATTTCAATAATAGGAGATTTTATTTACTAAAAAAAATAATGAATAAACTTTTTTTTAATATTTTAACTGGTTTTTGAGATATTTTGAAAAATAAAAATGTCAAAAAAACAGTTATATCTCAAAAACTAAAAGAGATACGAAAAAATGTTGTTTAATATTTTTTATAGGAAATTAAATCTCCTATAAATTACTATTTATAATATTTTTTGTGATTTTGTTTATTTACCGAGTTATTGCCAAAAAACAAAAAAAAATCGCGAAAATTGAAAGATAAAAATTTCAAAAAAACATTAATATCTCGAAAACTAAGGGAGATAAAAAAAAATGTTATGTGACATTTTTTGTAGGAAATTGAACCCTCTGTTAATTACTATCAACATAAAAATAATATTTTTTTATATTTCGTTTATTTATCGAGTTTTTATCAAAAAAACAAGAAAAAAAATCACGAAAATCAAAGAATAAAAATTTTTTTAATTGAAAAAATATTTAAAAATAGGTTGTTGAAATATATATTCAAAGATCTGATTTAAAAATTGAAAAGTTCAACTATTTTTTAATATCTCAGGTTGCCATGTGAAAAAAACTTTCAAAAAAATTTTAAACTATATTTTTTTTTCCTTTAATGCACAATTTTTGAATAATTTTGATTTTAAAACGTTAAAATTTTTGATTTAACTTTTCGTTGTACTCTTTTTTTAACGATTTTTACGATTTCAATTTTATTGAATATAAATTTTCGGTGTTTTACTATTTTTTTTTTTTTGTATTTTTATGTTTTTCTGTTGCAAGATGGAATTTTTTTTACTCCACAAATGAGTAAATTTCAAGGTTAAGTATATCATCAAAGTGGTTATTTAATATTTAATGATTTTCCAAAGCATTCACCATTTATTTTCCTCATGTTGTCGAAATTGTGAGCAGAGAGTGAGTTTGCAATATAATTTCTCTACACATAATCAATTTTTTTCTTATTTCACATTTTGCAAGTCAGCTCAATAAATCTTCCGCATTAAATCACAGCCCAATTAACGTTGGCTCTTAAACAACCAAAAAAAAAAAAAAAACTCGTGAGAAAAAGTTTTTTCTTCAACTTTTTAAATTTCATAACAATTACCTCTCTAACACATACCTATTCTGACACGACAAAAAAAAATCGCCTGACATTTTTTACTCGGTCTTTTGTTGAAAATTTCCATTTCAATGAAATCGTGACACTGGGTGTGATGGTCGTAAAAAAAAAAAAACTTCTCCCGAGGTTGCACCATGAGAGACGCGACTATAATAAAAAGTTTCAAGACACAAAACGCAGTTAAGTGGATACGAATAAAGATGAAACATTATCTCTCGGCTTTCAGGCAATCAGCAAGTTGTTAATTCGACTACGAGCGCTAAAAAAATTTTATATCCCCGGCAAGGTACAGCAGGATCCAACTTTGCATATATTCATGCATGAAATTTTTTTTTAATTTCAAATATGCGAAGTTTATATGACTGAAAATAATTATATAATTATGTACCTTCAATAAATCATTGAGAAGAGGTGGCCACAGCCAATTGAGGTCAAGCATCAGTCAAACCTGCCTATTGCACATATGTGATAACAATAACAACATCGAGTATAAATACTCACGTATAGCATGCTTCATTGTGTATATTTTATTATTACAGCCACAAATAGTGCCAGCAAAATTCTCCTCAATGCCAATTAATATACAAGGGTAAACACACACAAAAATAAATATATGTATATAATTATGTGACGAGGGTTGATCCTTTCAAGCCCTCCCCGAGGAATAATAAAACTGCTCCCTCAATTCTCCCCAGCATTGACACGACCACGATACTGATTTTTTTTTTACATCAATAATTAAGGTTGTATTGTCAATTATTTTTGCCAGTTATTCGATAATGAGTTTATTATTCAAATTAATTTATCACATATTGACAGAAGGAAGTAAAAATTCTAGTGTAGATCGCTTTTGCGATGAAAGTTTTGTATTTTTTCGGTGCAAAACGCATGATTTTTCGATACAAACGACATTTTTTCGATATAAACTGCGGGATATCAGTTGAATGCTACTTAAAAATATGTTTTGATGTTATGCAAATATTTGTGAAACGGTAATATGCAAAAATTTTTACTCATGGCAATCCTGAAGATGTGAGTATTCACCAAAAACCCGGGAAGAACTGACAGTTTTCGTGGGAAAGTTCGGTGAGCCAGGTTTTATCGATAATTGCTCTGATATCTCTGACGTGTACTGATAAGATGGCAGGCACTGAAAAATCAATACTTTCGACCACGTCGCCAGTTCTTCCCGGGTTTTTAGAGAGTGTAGACGTGTCAAGGCTTACAGTGTGTGAAAAATTTTGTGTATTGCAATTCCTGTCAATTTTTCGCTAGTTAATCCATCATTTAAACAGATTAAAACGTAAGTAACTATCTTATACTTTATTAAAAAACCGTTTATATCGAGAATTAAAGGTTTTTTCGCTGGAATAACTGATATTTATATTTTTCTATTTATTTTTTTGTAAAAGAATAGAAATACGGAATTTTTAAATGGAAATTTCATACTTTTAGTCGACAAAAAAATCAATTTAACGTGTCAAAAATATGTTGAATTTTACTTGAAAAATTTCTTTGAAAGTTCCTTTATAAAATTTTTGGTTGAAAAAAAAATTTTTCTCCTAGTCAGACAGGTTTATCGCAGTATCCCAGTAAACGTGTCTGACCATATACAAAAAAAGCGGCTTTTTTCGCTTTTGCGATGAAAGTTTTGTATTTTTTCGGTGCAAAACGCATGATTTTTCGATACAAACGACATTTTTTCGATATAAACTGCGGGATATCAGTTGAATGCTACTTAAAAATATGTTTTGATGTTATGCAAATATTTGTGAAACGGTAATATGCAAAAATTTTTACTCATGGCAATCCTGAAGATGTGAGTATTCACCAAAAACCCGGGAAGAACTGACAGTTTTCGTGGGAAAGTTCGGTGAGCCAGGTTTTATCGATAATTGCTCTGATATCTCTGACGTGTACTGATAAGATGGCAGGCACTGAAAAATCAATACTTTCGACCACGTCGCCAGTTCTTCCCGGGTTTTTAGAGAGTGTAGACGTGTCAAGGCTTACAGTGTGTGAAAAATTTTGTGTATTGCAATTCCTGTCAATTTTTCGCTAGTTAATCCATCATTTAAACAGATTAAAACGTAAGTAACTATCTTATACTTTATTAAAAAACCGTTTATATCGAGAATTAAAGGTTTTTTCGCTGGAATAACTGATATTTATATTTTTCTATTTATTTTTTTGTAAAAGAATAGAAATACGGAATTTTTAAATGGAAATTTCATACTTTTAGTCGACAAAAAAATCAATTTAACGTGTCAAAAATATGTTGAATTTTACTTGAAAAATTTCTTTGAAAGTTCCTTTATAAAATTTTTGGTTGAAAAAAAAATTTTTCTCCTAGTCAGACAGGTTTATCGCAGTATCCCAGTAAACGTGTCTGACCATATACAAAAAAAGCGGCTTTTTTCACTGCAGTTGAACGTATTTACGTATATCGACACGTATTATAATAGAATAATGTTTTTCTGATAAAAAAAAAAGATTTTCAATTCAATCTGCAATATAAAAAAAAAAAACATTTTTCGACATTATTATAAACAATAAGTGGAGAAAAAAATTTTTCTCAATTTAAATATGTCAAAAAAAATGTTCAATAGTTTTTATTGAAATGGAAAAAAAAATTTTTTCGTTGAATTCGAGGTTGGAAAAAATTTTCCAGCATTTCAAATTTGATTTAAAATGCATGCCGAGTCTTGTAGAGTCATATTTTATCAGAATCGTTTCCATTTTCGATTTTTCTCCGGATGAAACGTGGCTTTCCGATGAATTCATGACAAATCCGAAATTTTTATTGGACAAAACCCAACGTTGTTTAAAGGAATTATGTTTTGAAAAAGTTTTCAAAATATGATAAACCTCGTTTTTTTTTTTTAAATCCCAAATTCAAAAAATAAAAAATAGTCATTTTTTTTTAAATATAAAAGTCGAAAAAAAGCAATTTTTGCGAATGGAAAAAAAATTAATTAATTCATTTATCATGATTATATTTTCACAACTGCAATTAATACCCCCTCGCAAGGAATTTTCATCGTTAATTATACGTCAGACTACCAAGAAAAAAAATATGTTTCCCTTTCGGTTGAAATAACTCGGGTTTTTCATTAGCCCGCAAAAAAAGCGAAAAGTCTAATGCAGAAAAAAGCTTTGAGGTCAAAAAATAAATGAGAGTGTCAGCGGCGGGAGAGTCGGAACGTGAATAGAATATCGCAGGCAAAGATATCCACATTCACAAGGGGGCGCACGACGCGCACCCTTCCGTTAGGGTAAATAGACGCTAGCATATATCGTGTCGCTGAACCCTCGCTGTGACAAAAGTGGAATCACCCACCCTCAACGTGTCCGCAAACATAAGAACCCTCTCGATGGATAGGTCTACACGTTTTCCACCCTCTGCCACCCCCTTTCAGCACTGTAATATCCACTTTTCGTTGTGCTTCACACTCGTTGAGTCCACGCATCACTTGGCAGCCGGAAAATTGTCGCAGTGAGTTCAGCAAAACCTTAGGAAAGCTCCTTTTTTCCCCCTTGGGACCCTTCTGTCATAAATTAATATACTCGAAAAACATTAGTTGAATCGATTTTACAGTTATTGAATTTTTTTTTTTCAAATTTTCAGTGGTTAGCTCGCAATTTTCATTAATTTTTTAGTTTTTCATCGATAACTTAATAACTAAGCAAGATAATGAAAAATACTATGATAAGTAAATGATAGGAAATTTTCTTATCTACAAAAAATAATCAATAAATTTTTTTCGTATTTCTCTTCGTTTTTGAAATATCAGCGTTTTTTGAAATTTTGATTTTTTTCCCATATCTCGAAAACAAAGCAAAATATCAAAAAAGTTTACTCAACATTTTTTATAGAAAATTTAATTTCTTAACATTTTATTCTGATAAAATTTTTCATTATCCTGATTATTTTTTGAGTTATAGCTAAAAAACTAAAAAAAAAACGAGAAAAATCGCCATCTTTCCAAGATTTATATCGAAAAAAAATTGTTTTTTCCATTAAAAATCAAAAAATTTATTTTTAAAATATTTTTTATAACAATTCTTATTATAAATTAATATTTTAATATATGAAAATTCCTTTTTTTTTAATTTTTCTGATATAAAAATAGTTATAAAATTCGAAATTATTAAATTCATAAATCACATAAAAAATTCGTGTGAGGGTGATAAAAAAAAAAATTCCAACAGAAAAAATTCATCTTAATTAAATTCATCCGAGTATAATACCAAATCTCCGTTCATTTCTTCTGCACCCTCGATCATTTGCCCGCATAATTGAGATAATCGTTTATTCACACTCAGACCACGTCAGCAATTACCGTGAATTAACGGTAATAAAATAAAGATGAAAACGACAAGTGAAAGATATATGTGGTCGACAATTACCCATGCGATTTTCAATACGCTCGATTGGCAAATTCCCTCACGACCCACGGTATCTATATATAGCTATACTGCACCCAGAAACATTGAAACCAAGATGGAAGACATTCCACAGGGACAATTATTGTCAGATCGAGATCGCGTCACTCTCGCTATGAGCGTTTTTGTCGGCTATATATACCCGTTGCATGCAATAAGGCACTCTAATAAGTCTGACTATATAAATGGCCGAGTATAGGCATCAGTTTATATTAATTTCAAACCCTCTTGCCCTTTTTAAGTGGCTCTAATTGGTCATTGAAGCCATTCACCCATGTGTATCATGGCAAAAAAAGCTCGTGCCTTGAAAAATTCACCTATAATATAATTTAATTGATCCTGTAGGACCAACATTCGTGATATTAATGCACCCCCCCCCCCCCCCCCCCCCCCCCCCCCCCCCCCCCCCCCCCC